>RKSS01000019.1:0-31509 GCA_009829855.1 Neofusicoccum kwambonambiense
TCCCTAGCCCTCACCATCCCCCCTCGCCCCGCGCTCAGCATGGCCTCCCCGCCCGCCAGCGCCAGCGAGCACTTCTCCCACCCCGACGGCTCGCCGCGACCGCCGGCGGCGCCGGAGCGACGCGCCTTCTTCCACGCGCCCTGCCCGTCCCGCGCGCCCGCGGCACCTGCTGCGGTGCTTGGGGCCGGGTGGAAGGTTCAGACTCGTGCTCGGGACGGTGCGGGGGAGGCCGGGCTGCGCGTTTGGTGGGTTCGTGCTGGACGTGGGAGGGATGATGATGAGGGAGCGGGAAGAGGACGTAAGGGAGCGTGGGTGCGTGGCGGCCGAGACCTATCTCGGGGTCGGGGGGGTGCGGCCGGAGGTTGTGGAGTTGCGGGTGAGGGTCGAGAGCTTGGTGGAGGGGCTTGGCGGCGAGGTCGCGGAGATGGCGCTGAGGGATGTGGTGCCGTGGGAAAAGGTGCGGGATTGGATGGGGCGGTGTGAGGGCCGGCCGGAGCGCCCGAGGGGTGGGCGGCCGTTGCCGCTGCCGAAGAGTTTTCGGTTGATTGATGTCCGTGAGAGGTGGGTCGTGTTGGTGCCGGCGGGGTTGGACTTCAGCTATGTAGCTCTTAGCTACGTCTGGGGTGTGGAACCAAAGGGTAAATCGACAACTGCCCTCCGGAGCAATATGGTTGAGCTTCAGACGGCGGGTAGCTTGAAAGCCCTGCCGAATACCATCGAGGATGCAATACAGGCTTGTGTAAAGCTTGGCGAAGGCTATCTGTGGGCAGATCGACTGTGTATCATCCAAGACGACCTGGACGACAAGAAAGAGCAGATTGCTAGTATGGGGAGTATCTACTCATCTGCATCTTTGGTCATCATTGCCGCCTGTGGAGGGCACATGGATGCCGGGTTAGCAGGAGTCACACAGCCGCGGGGTATCCCTTACCCGCGTGAGGTGCTGCCAGGACTGCTGTTCATCCCAAAACTCCCTCACTACTACGGTATCTACAGGGAGACGATCTGGGAATCCCGCGGATGGACCTACCAAGAGTCTGTTCTGGCCAGAAGAAAATTGCTGTTCACACCAACCGAAGTGTGGTTCGACTGCAGCCACGGCATCAATCGGGAGGTCGGTGACCCAATGGCCACCGTACGCCCCATCAGCCTCTTCAGGCCTGGTGAATCCAAGGGAATGTTTGCAGAATTCGTAAGACACATGTCGGGGTACTCTCGCCGTCAGCTGAAGAATCAATCCGACGTGTACACTGCCATTGAGGGGATTTTGTCGGAGCTCTACAAGGAGGACGATCCGCGGCACTACTACGGACTGCCCTGTCGAGACTTCGACATGTCTCTGCTGTGGACTTACAGTCACATTAACGGTAAGTCCCCTTTGCGCACATCCGAAAACGTCTTTCTTCCGGCTTGGTCATGTTCATCTTTCAACGGTAGTCTCACAAGACTGCCCGGGGATTACGATCATCATTTTTGCTCCACGTTGCTCACCTGGGCGACCTAAGATTACGCCGACAGTGAGGATAACCGCTTGAGGCTTAAAATTTTGAAGTTTCCCAGCCGTCCACTCATCTGGACGGAAACCGGCCGATATCCCAAAGACATGGAGTTCGATAATCCGTACTGGTGTCCCCAGCTGTACCTTGCTCTTGCCTGCCAGCACGGATTGATTGAGGGAGTCTCTACCAACGCCGTACCCTGGGATTCTACGGCATCTTTCGCCTCTCTTAGAAGCACTCTGCAAGCGCGATACCCCACCTACTCAAAACTTTGGGACGAGATTCGAGCATTGCGTGGTCCGCAGCCTGTCGGTAGTGGGAGCGACGCGCTGAGTCTTCTAGAAAAGGACATCGACGGTTCCATCCGCCACGAAAGTCTCAGGCCAGGCCCTCTCGTGAGTCGCGCCCAGGTGGCCCGGTTCCACATTGGCAGGCGTCACCCCGATGACTGCACAAGCAAGGTAAAAAGGCTCTGCCACCACTGCGACATCCTGGACGAGGCAATGCTGAGCTACGGATGCATCTACCCAGATGAACCGAGGATCTCGCCTTCTCTTTCCGCGAAATCCCTTTCAGTAGTGGACGTCGTGGCGTTGTCGATCTCCGTCAAGGAGTTCGTTGGCGTCGGGAAAGCGATAGGTGTTCAGGAAAGCCGGCAAGAGCTTGAGCGACTCGTAAGGGACAAGGATGAGGAGATTACATTCTTCGACAACACAGGAGAGGCACTCATCCCTTGCCCGGTTGTCAACGTCATGTTGATTGGACGGCGGAGTAGTGGGATGTCGTATCGCATGGGCGTAGGGTGGATACTGATGAGAAGCTGGGTCAAGGCTGAGCGCAGGTTCGAGACCGTGGTTTTAGAGTGATGAATACATATGTGCGAAATTAGCTGATGGAGAATGCGGCCTAGCGTTTGAGGGCGTAGACGATGTCCGGCGAAGTTGCGGCCTTGTACCTGGCGGGCCTTCTCCCCTTGAACGATTAGCAAACAGAACGCCAGCTACTGTAGCAGATTTACACACTGAGGGATGTCAAAGTCAGCATAATTCCAGTTCTCTATTTCCACCAGACCCTCTTCTCGTCCTCTTTCCCCTCCACCTTTTTATCCCCCTTATAGTCTCCTTTCTTGTCCTTTTCCCCTTCTCCCATTCCTTGTGGAAAATGGCACCCTGGAAGTCCCGCTAGTATCAATGGCCGCAAATGCGAAGATTAAGCATAAATGGAGAAGAGTGGCTTTGAAATGCTAACCGCTGAGCTGATGTGTAGCCGGCCCTACCCGGCTGGGTGGCGAGCTGGCAGACGCTGGAAGCCCTCCCGCTCGCGAGGCTCGTGGAATCCCTAGGAATACCAGCCATATGTAATGCGGGGTTGCCAGAATAAATGAAGGCATGCATCAGTCCTCAAATTGCGTCGTCACTCCGCGAATGGTCGCAGTAAGCCTCCGCGTGGGAAGCTGAAGTATTCGTCCGGACGCAAATGTACACTGAAATGCACGCTCAAACCGCCCGAATGAGTGATCCAACTGCTCATGAGGGTGTGAATCCTCTGCAATACTTTCCGAATGGACCTTCCAAGCAGTTCGTTGTGGGGCGACGTTCGCGGGAGGATTTGCATGCCTGCTGCCTGATTGACGCCACCGGCTCTGGCCAGCAACGGGATTGCCCGGCTCGTACACCATGCCTGAAGAGGACACCGCAAGTGAGGGTTCTGACACCGCTGACTGAAGGTTATTCGGACCGCAGACGTACTTCCTGCCTGTCTGCTCATCGAGACGGAGCGCGCCAGATGCTCGAACGTACCAACCTTGGGCCAGGGAACGGCGCAGGGCCCCGCGACTGCGGCACCCGGCGAGAATTGCGAAAGCGGAACAGCACGGCAACTCTTGATGATTCATCATGAGTACAGGATGGGAATGACGACTGACCGCATCCAAACTGGCAGTTGTTGCAATGAAAGAGCAGGGAATTTGTTTCTGGAAAGAGGTGCTTACGTGTACAGGACGCCGGGGGCCCATCCTTCAACACCACAGCCGGATGAGACGAAGGGCGTGGAGAGGAGATGTCGGACGTCAGCGGCTTTATTGGGCTCCCAATACGGATGCAGCAAAGGCGACGGTGACATCAGCATCGTGTGCCGCCGTGGTGCTGTGCGATAACGACTGCTCGTCCTCTCGCCGGCCGCTGCAGCGAGCGAGGAATTCCCGCGGCCGTGTCTCCAGACTCAGGCGAAGTGAGCCCTTGCCTCAGGCACCGACAGCAATGGGCGTAAGGCGGACCCGGTGCTAGCGCAGGTGAAGCTCAGCTCGCTCACACTCCATGAGCGGGGTACGGCATGCCCGCGATAGCGTCACACTCCAACACGGCCCCCCACGCTTGATCCACCCATGCAAGGGTCCCGACTCCTCCCCGTCCACTGCGCATCGGCTCACTGGCCGTGTCTGAAGAAGGAGGGCAAGCTCGCCTTGGCCAAGAGAGGGCCACTCCAGCCTGCGGACACAACACCATCAGTCCCATGTGCAACGCCGCTGCACGGCCTCAGCGGCGCCAGAGCGGCCTCGAATAGCCGAAACGGATGCGCCAATGCGGCAGGCCAGCTCCATATCTCTTGTGTTGCTTATCAGCGAGTGGACCGCACTTCTCCACACGCGACCGGCCAATCACCCACCGGCCCGGGTGACAAGCATGTGCGCCCAGATCTTCGAGAAGTCTTGTTTCGTCCTACGCAGCCCCGAGGAGCAGCCCAATTGCCCAGCAGACCATGCCGCCTTTAGCCGGTGCACCCTGGAGTTGTTCCGCAGAGCCACATGCCCCAGAACCTGGCCTCTGATGCCAATGCCGTGCGCCGGTGAGAGCAGAGGATTCGGCTGAGCGCTGACCTCTGCCGCGTCATGCTCCCGAGCCGCGCATCGAGCGTCCATCCGGCTTCCCGCATGGCGCCGGCATCCTGCTGCTTGAATACGCCCTATCACGCTATCACGATCCGTTTTCTGGCATGCTGCAGAACCTCCTTCCTGTTCAGGCGCGTCGACCATCTGAGTGGGTGGCAACCAGCTGGTCGCCTTTCTCCAGAAACCGTTATCGTGGGACAGCGAGGGATCGCCGGGAGCGTGTTCCCCGGTCAAGGTAGCATTGGACGCATCATGTCGCATGGCCTGACCACCGTTATCTTCCATCCGAGCCACTATATACGCGCGCTGCACCCCGCCGCGCCACCCCGTGATGGCTCACTGCAGGCTTCTGGAGTCTTGAGATCCGGCAGCACAGTTTCAACTCGGACAAGATGCCCAGCATTCGGAGGCCGTGGCCGGCTTCGCGCCGCGACACCGACGCCGTCGATCTCAACACCATCGAGGGCAAGACGCCAGACACCACCGCTACCGATGTCGGCCATGATGCTAAGGCTGCTGAGGCTGAGAAGGACCTCAAGGCTTTCAGCACCCTCCATCGGTACGGCGCAATGGAGAAACCAAAGAGAGCGGCGGCTGACTGCTGGCAGATGGGACCCCAACCTGGAAAGCGACAAGCGTGATGCCATTGAAGCTGCAGTCAAGAAAGGAGACGAGGAGGCCGAGATCAACTTGGAGCAGGAGCTTGAGGAGAACTCACCCTACCCCGAGGTCGCCTCCGCCGTGCCCAACACGGATGACATGGACCTACCTTGCAATACCATCAGAGCATGGGTTATTGGACTCATTTTCACCACTATCGGGAGCGGCCTGAACATGCTATTCAGTCTGCGTAATCCCTCAATTACGATCACTTCAATTGTTGCCCAGCTGTAAGTGTAGCCGGTTCGACGGTGTCCTTCTATTCTGACTTCTGCAGCGTTTCCTTCCCCGTCGGGAAATTATGGGAGAGGGTAATGCCTTCGCGCAAGTTTAAACTGTTCGGTCTGGAGTTCTCTCTTAACCCTGGACCTTTCAACGTCAAGGAGCACACTCTTATTACCATCATGGCAAACGTCACCTTTGGAAATGGTATAGCCTACAGTACGGACACTATTGAGGCTCTCCGTGGATTTTATGGCTATGACCTGGGATGGGGGTTCAATCTGTTGTTCACCTTTGTGACCCAGATGCTTGGATTTGGCCTGGCAGGATCCTTCAGACGATTCCTGGTCTACCCGGCTGCCATGATATTTCCGGCAACCTTGCCGAACTGCGCTCTCTTCTACACGCTACATCGGAGGGCTTCTGAGAAGCCGGACCCAGCCCAGACAAATGGCTGGTCTTTCACCAGGTACAGGTGGTTTCTATACGTTGTCCTTGGCTCCTTCGTGTGGTACTGGTTTCCCGGGTTCATTTGGCAAGGCCTCAGCGTTTTCGCCTTCGTCACATGGATCAAGCCGAACAGCCCAGTGATCAATCAAATGTTCGGAGGTTACAGTGGCTTGTCACTCATCCCAATTACCTTTGACTGGACATTCATCACCTCCTACATCCAATCGCCGTTGATCCCCCCATGGCATGCCATTGCCAACACTCTTATTGGCCTGGTACTTTTCCAAATCCTCACGCCTCTTGGAATTCACTACACGAAGGCCTGGTATTCGGAGTACCTTCCGATGAGTGATTCCAGCAGCTACGACAACACCGGCAACACCTACAACGTCACAAAGATCCTTACTCCAGATTACAATTTTGATGAGGAGAAGTACAAGGCATACTCTCCCATTTTCCTTTCAACAACCTTCGCGATGTGCTACGGCCTGAGCTTCGCGACCATTATAGCCACCATAGTCCACACCGGCCTGTTCCACTGGAAGGAAGTCTTGTACCGCGCCAAGGCTGCTCGCAGCCAAGAGGACGACGTGCACATGAAGCTTATGAAAAAGTACCCGGAGGCGCCTGACTGGTGGTTCTGGGCGCTGGGCGTGACCATCCTCGCCTTGGGCTTCGGCACCATCCTGGGCTACCCGACCGGCCTCACGTGGTGGGCATACATCATCGCCATCCTGATATCAGCCGTCTGGTTCGTCCCAATCGGCATGATCTGGGCCATCACGAACGTGCAGATCGGGTTGAATGTGTTTACCGAGTTTGTGATTGGCTACATGCTCCCCGGTCGACCCCTCGCCATGATGTGCTTCAAGACCCTCGGATACATTCCCTTATTTCAGGGGATTACCTATTCACAGGTGGTTTATTGGCCCCATTAACATGTATCCTAAGCTAACTGTTACCCAGGACCTCAAGCTGGCCCACTACATGAAGCTCCCACCCAAAACCGTCTTCTGGGCCCAAGGCATCGCGACAGTCTGGGGCTCGATCGTGCAAATCGCGGTGCTCGACTGGGCGTTCGGCGCCATCAAGGGCATCTGCAGCTCCGACCAGTCGGCGCGGTTCACGTGCCCGAACGGACGCGTCTTCTTCAACGCGTCCATCATCTGGGGCGCGATCGGGCCGCGCCGCATGTTCAGCGGCGACGCCACCTACGCCAACCTGCAGTGGTTCTGGCTCATCGGCGCGGCTTTCCCGGTGCTGTTCTACGTGCTCGCCCGCCGCTGGCCGCACTCGCCCGCACGATACCTGAACGCCCCCGTCATGTTCGGCCAGCTGAACTACATCCCGCCCGCCACGCCGCTGATCTACTGGAGCTGGGCGATCGTGGGGCTGGTGTTTAATCGGCTGATCAGGAGGAGGGCGAGGGGCTGGTGGATGACGTATAATTATATCACGTCGGCTGCGCTGGACAGCGGGCTCGCGCTCAGCACGATTGTTATTTTCTTCGCGCTGCTCCTGCCGCAGGTCAGCCCGCCGCAGTGGTGGGGGAATACGGTGATTGAGACGATGGATTATTTGGGGACCGCGGTGCAGAAGGTTGTGAAGCCGGGGGAGACGTTTGGGCCGAAGTCGTGGTAGGGGGATGGGGAGGCAAAGGGGTTAAGACAAGACGTTGGTAGAAGGAGCGAGTCACACCGAAGTTGATTCTGCTGAGTGCCGTTTCTTCTGCAAGAAACATGTTTGGGGTTGCTCGTACTGTAGAACTCTTTTAGAAGCTCTAAAACACTGCGTAGGCAAGGTGGATCACTCTGTTTGCGAACTGAGTTCTGTTTCCTGCCTTCCGTAGTGAATAGTCGAGGAAATAGACCATTTTAACTCACTCATGGGCAGTTGAACCATGCATCCAGATGTAGAAGTACTCCACCCTGATTTCCAAGGCCATCCGCATGAATACTTCAACTACCCATACAGGTAAGCTGTTTATTTGACAGCTCACGCGTTCTGTCTGCTGGAGTACCTCTCCCCTCGACTACTGTTTCTCTTGCGACTCGCTGTGATTCTGACTCCTCTTGAAGTGTCTGGAATATTATAATCATACTGATATAAGATTTGTAGAAACGAAATACCGCATCATCCCAAAAGGATTACCAAATATTATATGCAGCCATCACTTGAATCATGGAGCTCGTTCAAAGAACATGCAATATCGGTAGTCCCAGGTCCCAAGACTCGCAAATAGAACCACATTTTTAGAATATATATGAAAGAAAAGGACAAAAGGGGCCGAACGGAGACACATTCTTCTGAAGTGAGTTGCGGATAATTACTGATTTAGCAGCATTAGTGAGTACGAGAAGACTTCTGGTGCAGTTTATTTATTGTTGTTACTACCGCAATGGCTAAAGAGTGGAAGTTCTAAAAAAAGAAAATGGACGAGTGAAGTAGCCGACAATGGAGCAACTGCGCCACGTTGAATTATAGAAACATTAGTGATATAGTGTCCTCAAATACGCACCGGCAAATCACAGTGTGCTTTAGTATTGCAGTGTTTCACAGCATCCCAGTGAGACTGCTACGGTCAGCAAGTCTCCCGCTTACGTATAGCCAATTAATTGCACCTTATCTAGCCATCGGGATAGCATTTCGTCCATCCGGCACTACGGCTGCGCAGTGATGTAGTGTAGGCTTGCGTATCTGTGCCGCGACCCCACATAGGAAGCCTACCGCATGGTACATCGACGTAGACGTAAGCGCAAACCTTAGCCTTCCATCCAAACCACGGCAGAGGACAAAACCGTAAGTCCAAAGGCGCACACCGAATCCGTGTGTACCCTAGCGAGCACTACAAACTATTTGTAGGCGGAAATATTTTTTAGCCAAGATTTCTATTTTATCTATTTGGCGAGTGTCAACGTAGCCATTTCTGGGGAATGGTGAGGTGGTATGGTGGCACTGTCGGACATGCATCCGTCTTACGCAATCAACAAGCGCACTTACTCAGGATCAGACTAGTGCGGATTCTGATATGGAAGAGACGACCATCGTCTTTGGCTGCAGTATACTTTTCACGCTTGACGCGACGGACGTGAGCATAAATACGCAACCACTTTCCAGGTCAATTGATTCCCAAGAAGACTCAAATCACAACACAATGACTTTGGAGCCAATTCCCCAGCCGCCAACACACCTCTATGGTATGTTGGCGAACTTGCCAGAAATCGATCCGTCGTTTCCTCTCAGTTCTTTCTGGAGACTCCAGGCTCTCTATGGACCTATATTCCAACTCGACTTGATCTCCAGAAAGGTCATCGTGCTGTCCAGCTATGAGCTCGCGCACGAGACCATGGACGACGAGAAATTCGAGAAGGTCATAACGGCAGGCTTGATGGAGTTGCGGCCTTTGATCAAGGATGGGCTCTTCTCAGCCTTCCCTCATGAGCCTGCAAGCCTCGTTGACTCAGACCCGATACAACACGCTGCTAACGCAAAGACAGAACTGGTGGAAGGCACACCGGACGCTCATGCCCGTATTCGGACCAATGGGTGTCCGCAAGATGTTCCCCGAACAACTCGACATTGCCTCGCAATTGATTCTGCGGTGGGATAGATTTGGGCCCACTCACCCTATCGACACCGGGGATGAGTTCACGATATGTCCTGGCTATGCTGTGCAGAGATGGCGCCTGCTGACAGTTGGCTCACAGGTTAACCTTCGACACCATTGGAATCTGTGCCTTCAACTACCGGTTCAACAACTTTTATGCCGAGCACATGCATCCATTCGCAACTCAGATGGCAGCAGCCCTGATCGAAAGCGGCAAACGCGCCAATCGGACCCAGATGGAGACCAAGCTGCGCATCTGGTCCAACAAGCAACTGCAAGACAATATCCACGAGATGCACAAGCTCTGCGACGAGCTGGTGGCGGAGCGGAAGGCCCATCCTCAACCAGGCGTCAATGACTTGCTGAACACGATGCTGAACGTTGCAGATCCGGCGACCGGGGAGGGAGCTTGACGACGAGAACATCCGCTACCAGATGGTGACGTTTCTAATTGCCGGGCACGAGACAACGAGCGGCACGCTGTCGTATCTGTTCTACAACCTGCTCAAGAACCCCGAGAAGCTGCACAAAGCTAAGCAGGAAGTTGACTCGGTTCTCGGCGACGAGCCCATCACGGTCAAACACCTGGAAAAGTTCAAGTTCATCGATGCTTGCATCAAGGAGACTCTCCGCCTGAACGGGCCCATCGGCCAGATCTCGCGGAAGGCGAAGCACGACACCGCCATCGGAGGGCGATATCAGATCCCTGCCGACCACGCAATCGTCACCAATCTCCGAGGCCTCCACAGCGATCCCGCCGTCTGGGGCGAGGACGCCGCAGAATTCCGGCCTGAGCGAATGCTCCACATAGAAGACCTCCCTCCTGACGCGTGGAAGCCCTTCGGCGTGGGCATGCGGAGCTGCATCGGCAGAGCCTTCGCCGAGCAGGAGATGACCCTCAACGTCGCGCTGATTCTCCAGCGCTTCCAGGTCGAGATGGCCGACCCCAGCTACGTCCTCGGTGGGTCTCAGGCCTCTGCACACGGCATCCGCTGACGCATCCACCACATTCAACAAAAGCACCCTGACGATCAAGCCCGACGGCTTCTTCATCAAAGCCCGCCGCCGCCCGGGCAAGGCCCCGATGGTCGGCCTGGCCGACCTGGGCGCCACCGCGAAGCCGGCGCCGGCGGACGCGGCGCGCGGCGGCGTCCCGGCCGGGGCGCCGAGGAAGAAGATGACGGTGCTGTACGGGTCCAACGCCGGGACGTGCAGGGCGTTCGCCGAAAAGCTCCAGACCGGCGCGCCCGGGTTCGGCTTCGAGGCCGAGGTGCTGACGCTGGACCAGGCGACGGAGCGCGTGCCGCGGGAGCGGCCGGTCGTCGTTGTCACGTCGAGCTACGAGGGCAGGCCGCCGGACAACGTGGCCAAGTTCGTGGCGTGGCTGCAGAGCGGCGCGCCGGAGCTCGCGGGCGTGCGGTACGCGGTGTTTGGCGTTGGCAACAGCGAGTGGGCGTCGACGTACCAGAGGATCCCGAAGCTCGTCGATGGCTGCATCGCGCGGAGCGGCGGCGAGCGGATTGTTGAGTCGTGCTGGGCGGATGTGAAGCAGGATTGCACGAATGACTGGGAGAACTGGTCGGAGAGGCTCTGGGAGCAGCTGGGGGCCGGCGGCGGCGCTGGGACGTAGGCTCGCGTGTTAGAGTTGAAGGCCGAGGTGATCAAGCACGATATGCCGGCGATCTTGGGCGGGAGGGAGATGTCCTGGGCCGTGGTGAAGAGTGCTCGGTCGCTCGGAGGCGCGGAGGTGGGCCTCGAGAAGCGCGAGGTGGAGATCGAGCTGCCACAAGGGGTCCACTACGAGGCTGGTTGGTCGACGTCGTCGTGTGCCTTCAACCGTGTTGCTGACAGGCTGCAGGTGACTACTTCGTGGTCCTGCCGTCCAATCCGCCGCAGACAGTGGCGCGGGTGCTGTCCCGCTTTGGCCTGCACCCCGACGACCTGATTTCCATTTCCGACACGCGGAAAACGTTCCTGGTAGGCCGCCGCCGCGGAAGTGAGTCCATCGCATGCTAACACGGGTGCAGCAATCCAAGGAGCCCATCAGCGCGCAGATGTTCTTCTCGCACCGCGTCGAACTGAACACTCCGCCCACCCAGCGCCAGCTCGCCACCATCATCGCAGCCACCGAGTCCGCAGACGAGCGCCAGTCACTCGAACCCCTCGCCTCCCCCGCCAGCTACCGCGCCAACGTCCTCCTCCCAAACTACTCCACCCTCGACATCCTCGACGACCACCCCTCCACCACCCTCCCCCTCCCCACCTACCTCGACACCCTCAAACCCCTCTCCCCGCGCCAATACTCCATCTCCTCCAGCCGGCTCGCCCCCCACCGCTTCGACCCCGCCCGCACCACCCACTCCCTCACCCTCACCTACGCCGTCCACACCTCCCCCTCCCGCTCCGCCCCCTCCACCTGCACCTTCCTCGGCGCCGCCTCCACCTACGTCGCCTCGCTCGCCCCCGGCGCCCGCCTGCACGGCCACATCCGCCGCACCGCCGCGCCTTCTTTCCGCCTCCCCGCCGATCCCGCCGTCCCAGTCGTCCTCGTCGCCGCCGGCTGCGGCATCGCGCCCATGCGCGGCTTCGTCGAGGAGCGCGCTGCGCTGGCCGCGGCTGGCAGGGCGCTTGGCCCGGCGCTGCTGTATCTCGGCTGTCGCGACTATGAGCGGGACTTTATCTGCGAGGAGGAGCTGCGGACGGCGGAGGCGGGGGGTGCGGTGAGCGTGCGGCCGACTTTTTCGAAGCGGGGGCCGGAGGGGGAGGGGGAGCGGTGTAGGTATGTGTATGAGCGGATTTGGGCAGAGCGGGAGGAGTGCGCGGGGTTGTTTCGCGGGGGTGCGAGGATCTTGCTGTGTGGGAGTGCGGGCGGGCTGGCGAGGTCGACGGCGGAGACGTTGAAGAGGATTTGGTTGGAGTATAATGAGGGGAGGACGGAGGAGGAGGCGGAGGAGTGGCTGGCGAGGCAGAAGGAGGATCGTTATGTCACGGATATTTTTGATTAGTGTGGGTGCTGGTGGGTTGGGAGGGATTTGATGGTGGGTCTTGCAGGGCTGCTTGGTGTTTTAAATAAGCTGTAGCTGCGCAATGGAGGTCTTCCTTGTTAAGAAATGGTGTCGGAGTGGCGGAATGATTGAGATGACGGCAGTGCCCCTTTCTTTGCGTTTTCCGTAGCAACGTGTGCATGGGCTGCTTTTCATCAACTGACGTTTTCGTGATTCCCTGCTTTACCTTCCTCTTTCAACTCTCTCTTCCGAGCGCCCAAAATTTAAATTCTTCCAGCAAGAGGATTTTCCGGTTGATGTAAAAATGAGATGTGTCAGTGGTTAACGACAGCAGGCGGTCGCTGAAAATAATCGAATGGGATCACGCCGTGGTTTGATTCAATTAAGGCCAGAAATACTCCACAAAAGCTTTCGAGTGTGAAGAAATTCGGTGGAGGTGGATTGGCACTGCGGCCCGTGAACCAAACGCGGAGAGCATTCTGCATTGGGTTTCGTCCCGCGACACGCATCCTCGATGAGCGACGTGCATTCACAATTCTTTCCACAGATGGCCATCTACAGTCAACTGTCCTAGCGGTACTGGAGAAGACCTTCCACCTTCCGTCTATCTGTAAATCATTTGCCAGATTCGACTCTGCAGATACACACTACATAACGTCCGTCACTTCGGCTTCCTTCCCTCCGCATTTATGCTCTATCAAAAAGAATGGTGGATGATCAGAGCGTCTGTTATTTGCTTTTTGTGATGATGATTGCGTGCTGCGCCATCCTCTTTGCGTGAGTAGCATAGCTGGAAGTGTGTCTTTCAGGAGAAGGCTATTCAAGAGGCTGGAACCGTGTTGAATCAACTCAGAGCACGACACTCGCATTTTTCAGATGAATGTTTTTTTGACATTCCTTATAGCGACTGCCAGCCTCATTCCAGCTGGTTTATGTTTCCCTTATATGGCAGAGCTGCAAGACTTCAGTCTCCTCAGCACTTATGACTTGGCCAAATTCGAGGCTGTGAAACGCGATCCTACAGCCGCAGAGAGATTCTTCCAGGAGCATCAGTGCCGTACTACCAAATCGGAACCACAGAGCTCCGACGGAGGGTCTCTTCTCGGATTGCCGCTGGGCGGAGGTCTTGGTGCGCAACATCCCCAACCGCAACCGTCTCTCAAATGCTAACCAAGCCATCAAGTCGATGGTCTGCTCCAACCTCTTACAGGTATTCTGGCCAACCTCGGCCTCCCAAATCCTCAGGTCATCAACCTCAGGGCCATTCCTGGCGGTAAGCCCAACCACCATTTCCAGGCGCCCGGCCCGACCGACGTGCGCGACATGTGTCCGACGCTGAACACACTGGCCAACCACGACTACATCTCCCGCGACGGGGTCAGCATAAGGTTCCTGTCTGTCGGCGAACCGCGTTAACTGTAATAAACGCAGGTCATAACCTTCGCTGAAGCAGCCAACGCCGTGCAAACCGGCTTTGGCTTCGGCTTCGGCCTCCCCGTCTTCCTCTCCACTCTCGACCTGCTCGCAGCCGGTGACCTGGTGTCCGGCAAGTACAGCATCGGCGGGGCCGACGACTGAGTGTTCGAGATCGATGACAGCATCACGCGGCAAGACGACCACTCCGGCAATAACGTCAACTTCCTCCTCCAGCGCTGGGACGAGTCCGTTGAGATCAGCGAGCAGCACGGCAGCCAGTTCAACTCGCAAACCCAGGCCGAGCACAACAAGCTACGCTACGAACAAACCGTGCGCGACGAATCCGCAGTTCTCCGCCGGCGCCATCTGGCTCGCGGCTACGTCAACACCTCCACCCTCCCACCCCTTCCTGACGCCAACCCCACGCAAGCGTCCCACGCCGCCGACCGCGCCACCACCGCGCCCTTCTCCATCAGCGAGTCTTTCCCGGCCACCTGGCTCCGGCGCGGCGCCGCCTTCGCGCTGTCGTCCGCCTTCCATCGCCGCCGCCGCGCGAGCTGGGCGCCAACGAGGGTCTCGGCAGCTTCGTCCCGCTGCAGCTCGACCTCGGCGCCACGACGCCCGCCCGCACCGGCTGCTTCGTGCTCGAGAACGTCCTCGACGTCGCGCCGCTCTTTGTCGGTGATGGCTTCTTCGATTGCAACGTCACGGCTTTTCGTGGAGCCGGGCGCGGATGCCGGCGTGGGTGCGGGCGGCGCGGTGGGCGCGTCGGGGAACCCGGTCGATGGCGCGGATCCTGTGATCGGCGTCATTGCGCTGGGCTTGTCGCCGTCTTAGAGTGTGAGGTTGGTGGCTTGTCTGTCAATGGTACGTGAAAGAGGGAGAGCATTTGGTTGTGGGTAGAGATGGGTGCGAAGTAACGGACTGGGAACTACCTCTCCAAAGATTATGAAACGAGACTAAAATGTGTATTTCACTTTATCAATGGTCGTGCCGCAATGGGTAGCAAAGAAAAAGGGTTCAACTGGCTTATTAAGCGGGCAGTTGAAGCATTCATCCGGATGCAAATGTCCTTTTGTTCAATTACCAAAGCCGTCCGGATGGATGCTTCAACCGTCCATATAGTTTACCTGTTCATTTAATACGGTTTGTTCGTTCGAGCACCTCTGCCTGCACTTTCATTCCTGTTGCGATACTACTTTATCTTAGCAATAAGCAGTTGGTGTGAAGTAGGCGAGGATTCAAGCATGTCTAACTTCAACAGCTACCTTCCCTGCTTGCTGTCGAGACAAGCGCAAATTATTTTTATCTTTACGTACAACTAAAAGCCAGTGGATATCTGACTAACTATCCAAAGCAAAGCACCGCTCACTGCTGGATGCCTCGTTTCCCCACCAATTCGGCATCGTGATGATTTTACCAGCTCCAAAGAACAGGAAAATGAGCAGCATGTTGAAGTTAAAGCCTGCGTCAAAAGCGGCCGCGAGAATGTAGTTCCAGCGAGCCCAGAGACTATAGCGGTAGCGATACGCCCAGAACATGACCACAAACCCTCCAATAAAACTGCTCAAATAACCAGTGCTGATGTTTCCGTAGAAGTTCGCCATTGTGGAGAAGAAGATGGTAGTGTTCCATAGCTGGAACTTGAATTTCGGGAAGAGGCGGTGCAGGGTGAAAATAAGGCACGGGGCCAGGACCCCGACGAGGAAGCCGTAAGGAAGGATACGGTAGATGTGTTGTTCAAAAAGACGACGCGGTCCCTATAATCAGAAGTCAGAATTCTGCGGAGGAAGGGTGATTAAAGCTCAGGGTAAGGATTTGGGCGCCTGAAGTGCGGTGCAGGACAATCACGTGACTTGACCATGTGATTGGGGCACACCATTGTACGTTGGCTATGCCAATTCCAAGGATCATACGTCCTCCTAGCTGGCTATTTCTCATGGAACATAGGGTAGACTTACGATCAGGACGTACTGAACACCCATGGTCAAGTTTGAGGCCAAGCTTTGAGCCGTCCACTGGTGTGACGGGTCTTCAAGCTTGCCGGTCAAGTAGTCAAACTTTGTGTCGAGTACCCAGCGGACGACAGCATAGTTGACGGGAATGCCGAGGAAAGACCCAAATACTTGGGTGAAGAAGACGGTCTTGGGCGGTATGTGCATGTAATGCCCAATTTTCATGTCCCTGGATTTATGTCAGCCAAACCCCATGTTTAACCGGTAATGTGAAGAAACAAGGCTCACTGCAAATTATACTGTGCTCTGTACCATGCATTTCCTGCAATACTTCCATACACTGAAGCTCCAGTAGGGTTCTTATACCCACTGATGGAATTGACCATGAGCCCGTAAAGAAGCTCGTTGACCGTACCAATGGGCAATTGGAAATTCGACAAGGCATACAGCCAGCCAAGAGGCACGACGAGTATTGCACCGGTTCCTATTGCAACGAAGTAGGTCCAGGTTGGAATATATAGCTTTCCAAGGGCAATAATGGTGATCAGAGAAACAAACGACGCCGCAAAAAGCGCAAGGAACCACCAGAATGGAACTTCGTCGTACTTGCGCTGCAGGATACTTAGCTGGTCGTCATATTGCTCACTGATTCTGACTCCTCTGCGGCTGGCGCGGGCACGGAGCTTCTTAAAACTGTCTCGGATCTGCTTGTAGCCAAAGAGACCCATCCAGACGATAGCTGAAGTGTAGGCAGCATAATCGAAGAACATACCCCAAAGGACCTGAGTGCTGACGTATGGCGCACCCAGCTCTTGGTAAGCCGTCTCGTTGAAAGAAACCTGGGGGGTGAGCAAATCGGTTGTAGGGTACGACGTTCCATTTTCTGAATCTCGGTCAGTCGAAACGGATATTTGAGAGGCAACATGAAAGAGACGCACTGAGGAAGAGACGGTTCGACATCAGGTTGTGATGCCACTCTCCTAAACCACCGAACTTGGCTGCTGGGAGAAGAATCCAGCAATTGCACGCAAAGGCGCAAAACATCACAACCTGGGTCCACCACGGCGTGAGGAACAAGCTCCCGTTGGTAGAAATATTTGACCAGTCCAACGACAAATTAAGGAAGCCCATTCCGCCAAACCCGGCCCCGACAAAGTTGGCGGCCGCGTTCTTTGGTGCCACCCAGCAGAGGAAAGCCAAAGATCCGAGCATCGGAAATACGAATTCCGGGAGAAACTGCCAGAGAATCATGGCCGAAAGGGCGATAAAGAACACTTTGGTCTGCTTCCGTGATGTTGCCGTTGGATTCTCGCGTTGTTTCTTCTGCGTCTCAAAGAGAGCGGTCTGGCAAAGTCTGTCTGTTGCATCAGCCCAGCCCAAGTGCGAGAGCTAACAGAAAAGTAGACTCACGCTGTAAACCACGGGAATTGGGGGTCGTAGATGAGAAACTGCCGAGCAATGGCGGCAAACGAGTACCCAGTCCAGACGATTCCCCACATAAAGAAGATGGCCACTGCAGGGTGGACCTTCGAGTTGAAGTAGAGCTCAGCCATTGAGATGGGAGCATATCCGAGGTTGTATGTTGCGCCTGAGGCTGCTGATATTGTTATGAGCACATGTTCCTTAACGCTGAAGGGTCCCGGATTCAGATTGAAGCCCCATTTCGTGAACGGCACGTTCACCTGCCATGCCGGCAAGACCTTTTCCAGCCATACACCTGCGTAGCTGGACGCAATCTGCACGAAGAACACTGAGTACGGTGCATACGTGGTGCGGAAATGGCTCATCATGCTCAGGAAGGCTCCCGGCACGACAAAGACGAAGGTGAGGACGAAGTAGCGGAAAGTGAGCGTCGGCAGGGTCGGGTCGTCGACCAGGCTGACGATACGGCGGACATACGGAGGAATGTCCTTGAGGCGCGGGTCGTCATCGTCAATGGCTTCCTCCTCTCCATCGCCGGTCTGGGTGGTGAAGACAAAGGGTGGCTTTTCGAGGTCCGATCCGCTGTAGGGCGCAGGCTCGCCAGATGCCTCAGATGGCTTCGTGAGGCTCTCCCGGCGCTGCGGCGAGTCCGCGGAAGCTGTGACTTCCTCTGGTTCTCCAGCCATTGCTGCGCTCACAGCCTGTGGCTGTGTTGCTGCGGGAGACATGTCAACCATGCGGCTTGCGCTAAACGCGCTAACAAAATAGGGACCAGAAAGCCAAGTCGACCAAGCCTGGGGGTGGAAGTCTTGACTTCTCAAGCCGGTAACGGGCTTAAGTAGGGCAACCACAATTTCACGGCATGCAGCCCTTGCCACTGGAAGTGTCCCGCCTGTAGCACGCTACCAAAACTCGATATGGTGTCATCGGCTCCAGTCGTATTGCGACGTCGCTATCACGATGATGCCGAGGCCCTTGCGCTCGCCTTCCTGATTCAATCACTCAAGAAAGTTTGTCCACCATACATCTGTGGAAGCGCGGCGGTAACAATGATTACTGTTCCTCAGCGGAATCATGGGCCGAGTTTCCAGTACCTAATGGATATTGCGACATCCACCGGTTTCTGCAAAATTTTCTGAGTCGTGCGAGATTCTGGTCTGTCCTCCGGACGTGCATGGAGCCAAAGATAGGCGAGATCGCCACACCGGAGGCCTTGCCGTGGACCGCGAAAGACATGCGACTGCAGCCACAGACGCATAGAGCGTGTTCATACAGATAGCAGATTCTGCATACAGGCAGATAATGTTGTCTTCCTCTTGATGGTGGTCTTGTACGTGCGCAGCAATATAGCAGCACTACAGGTTTTTCTTGCGGCAGCCCCACATCGGACCCGAAGCAATGGATATAGCGTGATGGTCCTACCACCTGTGCTACAGCAGCTCATGGAAATGACTTTTCCCTTTAAGAAATTTTTTTTTATACCGCCGCGAGCCTCATTCTGTATATCGGACGTCAGATTCATAACATTTGTCTGGCGAGCTATCTTGCTGAGAATGTGGATGAAAAGCACAACGTAATTTTCCTTTGTCGAAGAAGTGCATGCGCCCAGACATTCAAGTCTCCTACTCGTAACCTCCAGTGTTCTTGGGCACTGCCACGTATGACTCTGTATGTGTAGCGCTTGCAGTTCCGTTCGTGGAGAATTTCTCGGTAATCACGGAGTTGCCTTCCGCGATGTCGAGGTTGTTCACCGCTCTCCTAAAGAACTCCAAAGTCGCCTCTGGCTGGTAGAACGGCGTCATATGGCCAGCTTCATACAGGCGCGTGAAGCTGAAGTTCCCGTACTCTCTCACAACGCCATACTCCGTGCCATCGACCATGAATGGCGCATATCCCGCAGCACGGAAGTGCTCTGCGTGCGTGTAGTTCATCTGCAGAGACACAGCTTCACCTCCCAGCCAATTGCAGACGTAGTCGGCATCTCCGTGCTGAAGCAACACACGCACACCTTTTTCAAGGATATCCTCGAGATCTTTGATGAAGTGCGGATAGGCTGAGTCTCCGCTCTGTTCGAATCCGAGGCTAACGTTGCGATTACCTGTAGTGTAATTGATGTTTACGCCGAGGATCTCCTGCGTGCTCTGTAAATTGAGAAAATCCTCCCAGTGGCCTGCATTTTGGCTCAACCGTCAGCTCAAGATCACACTCCAGATCTGTCGGAACATACTTGGCAGTTCGGATTCGTTGGACACCCGAATGTCATACGCTCCCCTCCCACCAAAGTCATAGTAAGGCTGCTCGACAAAATTGTGACAGGATGTTGCTGCGGAAGAGCAGTAGCGGTATGTGTCTTCCGCAGTTGGCGCTTTCTCAAGTGCTTTAGCACAAAGATCCAGTTGACCACGGCATCCGCCTGGGACCTCATATGCTTGCTTCATGAAAGTGTAGATACTATCGTTGACCGCTTTGATGCCGTAGGTGTTGTTGACCGCCATCTCGGGATAGTACGGTGCTTGTATACGTTCGTCGATGATTCCATTGATGATACCTAGTGTGTGCATTGACATCGGATAGCCGGGCAAGGAACCATTGAGGATAGCTTCATTCTGCTTATAGAAGTAGTCGTAGAAGGTAGGCCCGTCTGAAAACACTCATGAGTTAGCCAAGATGTCTCCTCCCATGGAATGAGCTTACAGACAGTGGCCGCCATATGACTCTGTCCAGAGATTGAATGTCCTGTTCGAGATCTTCGGATTTCCCGACTCTTCCGAGACACCCAAAAGAGCTTGAATGATATGCCAAGCTCCAATGGCTGCTGCCTCAGTTGTGTTTGCTCTGTCAGGATCAACAAGAGACCAGCGGCCTTCCGCCTCGGCTTCTGGAGCAGGAGTAACCATCTCGGTTTCATTGTCATAGCTCCCAACCACTGTAGTTTCGTAGGAGAAGCCGACGCCAATAGGCTGTGATAGGTAAAGCATGTTGGATACTTCGTTCCAGGAGTAAGGGTTCCACTTGGTCTTGAGATCCGCGGTTACGTTGCATGGGCCGTGCTCCAAAAACAATCCGTACATTGAGTCGCTTCCAGGACCTCCATTGAGCCAGCTTTTACTATATTAGCAGAGCTTGAATTTTATAATTACAACGAGGCCTTACAGGGTCATCGGCTTCTCTTTTGGATTTTCGCGTGCAGCAAAATACCTGAATGGTTCGTGAGTTCGAGGGTCCATGCACCTCCCTTTGGTGAAACTATCGCATACCAGAAAAACATGTTCGTCTTGTTGTCAAGGGAGACATAGCCAGCGTAATCTTCAACGCCTTTCTTCGTCTCACATATCCCATGTTTGCCAGGTTGCTTGTAAGTGACCTTTGCCCCCTGCGGCGAGATCAACTCTGTGATCCCGGTAGGATCATTGGGGACCTGTCGTTTGGTTGCCTGCCAAGGTATGGTCTTCGCATGGCCGACTGCGAAAGCGAGAACAAGAACGATGAAAGCGTGCATTGTTTGACAAAGGCTTTATGGCGAGCAATTGTTCACCAAGCTTAGGTTGGGGATCTACATTTTCTGAAGATTTCCCTGCATCTTTAAGCATCTGCCCCGGCGATGTAAAAGGCGGGGTCGCGTTCACGTCGTACATTCCGACGCGTGAATGGGACCTGGCTTTGCAACATGCAACCTGTCTTGTGACATCGCCTGATCTGCGAAATTTGCGGACATGCCAGATCGGTGGCAGGGGTAAGATCAGTATCTGGGAATGGGGAAGCCAACAAAAGCCACAGGAAACAGACTCTTCCCATTTCTCTGAGATATGTGTAGAGGCTGGCTATATCACACAGCTTTTTCATGGGTAAGGACCGCCTTGCCTTCCTAAATATGCCCAAACAGACCAACCGATCATAGACTGGACAAGTTTACATAATTTAAAATTGACTAATGGGAAGAGAACGACTTTTTAAGCTCCAATTTCTCGGTTCGTTCTTCCTGCACTCTTACGTCAATTATCAGCAGCACGATCGTGCGGGCGCGATCGGACGCTTGCTCAAATTAACTTCGAGACCATAAGCTGTCGTGTAATACCCGCTAATCTAGATCATTTGATGAACCACTATGAACCGATCGATTGGAACCTCTCGAGTCATGCTGATCTTGTTTGTGCTCAGGCTTAGGCCGTGCCTTAGTACCTTGCCTTTTGCGAAGCTGGCTGTCAATGGTATTCGCCTCCCCCACGTATAGCACAAAAGAGGAGAATATTGATTACATATTCTGGTGGTTCGAGGTCTCAAGTAGTACAAATATTCATTATCTGGCATATCCTGGTCAAAAATTACATCTTGTTGTTTTGATATTGCTGCATAAGTACAACCAGGCTTTTCAAAGTGAGAAACTTGCAAACACACATCGTTTCAGCCATATCGCGAATTTGGGCATACATAAAGGTGGGGGCCGCAGCTGATAGTTGTCGCGAGAAATACGTAGTATCTAAACAGGGTGATTTGGCTTGCCTGTGAGGAGTTGGCACATTCGTCCAGATGAAAGCTTCAAGTTCCTACACCAGTATCCTTATTGATTCATCTTATGAAGAGCAGCTCGAGCCATAGGTGAGCTGAAGCACCAGTCCATATTCCAGTTGCCCAAGTCTGAGTGATGGTAGATCCCCTCCTTGCTGCAATCCCTTGTCTCCATCAGCTACCTTGATTCCGCACCATCGGTGATGTCTTTGACGTAACATCGAACGACCTCTCAACGATAGCGCAAGAATTCTGCGCCGCACAACCTTTTCACTCTCCGATTTCAGTTATCTTTCTCGTCCTGCGAAGTAGCAGCTCTTTGAGCATGCTACGATCAGCTTGGCCAGCGAATGCCACATTAATTTACTCACCTTTTTTTTCCCCATAAGAATAACACACTAGTGTTTAAAAATATTTTTTTATTAGCTATCGTATCCAGTCCTGCCAAGTGTCTCAAGAGTAGTGTCTATAGTTATCATAGAAAGGTTGCCAGTGATTGAAAACCTACTTCAAAGGTGTAGAATCCGCAGGTATTGATCAAGCGGATACTTCTACTAGCACGTTAATAGTTTTGTGAAGCATTCCAATGGGCTTTCCTGGAGAGCATTTGGATACTCTTCATGATGCGATGTGTCTGTCCGTAGCCAATCAGAACTCCCGCACGCCGCAGCTACCCGGAAACACGGCTTTCCGGTCAAATCGTTGTTGGTCAAGCTCGCTATACCCAGACCATATCGAAGTCAATACTGAAAGCTTAGACACGGCAATTTAATCCATGCTGAACAAGTAGATCCTCTTCAAGGTGGCTCTACTAGCAGCGTGATGCACGGATTCTTCATGAACGGCAAAAGCTTACCAACACGCACTGATATCGAGTGACTCACTCCTTAGTATCACTATGGAGTTATTCCTCGTAACAAAGAGCATGATTAATATACTCTGATCACTTTCGGGCGAACTCCGTCAAATATAACGTTGAGATGATTGACTCATTTTTCACCCTCCTCGACCCTCGGTCAAATCCGCACCAACAGAAGAAGAGAAATCTCAGCAACAGCTCTAAAGATAGCTCGACTAGTCGAGTCTACCAAATGCAAAAGAACTGTTTTCCCAAGAGATATCACACGGTTTGTGCCACTGAACGGTACCGCAATATCTCTGGGTGGAAGAAAGGCCACCATCAGCAGAAGTGACATAAATGAAGCAGGAGACGCCAGAGAGGAATCTCTGTGGCTTCTTAATCCGGACAACCAAACGTCAACAAGGCTCTTTCCAAAGATCCATGAAGATAACGGTCCGGTTTGGTCCCCGGCCAACTCGAACTTTGCGTTTTTCAGAGCAGATAATAAGCCTCCTCAAATCCATTGTCAAGTACAGGCAAAGATTTGCACTAGAGCTGTTGCTGAGCCGGAATGGCACTCGAATCGTCTTCAAGCGCGGAAATCTAGATGTCCCACTGGGAATTTTCCCAGGATGAGATCATTGTCTTGAATCTTGCCTTCGCTTGTATAGTCTACGTGGATTCGGTTTCTATGCTCTTCACCCCAAGAATCGTCCTCAACATGTGCAAAGCTGGTACCGAGCGTTCTGATTAGATCCGATGAGGTCACATGCCTTTGCAACAGCTGTTGGATTTCGGGGCCGACCTTGGCTTGGGGACGGCCTGGGCAGAATAGAGAGCTATAGAAGGGTACTGTGGTGGTCGGCTATAATAAACAGCTCTTGGCAAGTACGGGTACAGTTACGTAAAAGGTGGAGCATTTTTCTGAGTGCAAAGCACTTTGGAGAATGTGCCAAACCTATCCGGCCCAATCCTCTAGTTCCCCACCATCTTTGGTGTCAGTGCAGTGGAAGAATAATTTTGGTTTAGATATGAGACAGTTTCATGTGTAGCTAAATTTCACGAGCCCAAAAGACTCATCAGGTATGATACATTCAAGTACGATCCCTTCTCATGGCTTACCATCCCATATAATCCTGAGATATTCCTCCGCCGTGGTAAAACGGAAAGAAGGAAGCAGCTTATTCCAATCATCAGACACGCTCCATTCACCCTTTGCGGCGCTGCACAGGAAGTTGATCGTCGCCGTCTTTGACATTTGATCAACCATTTCCGCTGGAATGGAAGGATGATTGAGTGGCGGGAACCAGGAACTCTTGAGCTCACCAGCTTCAAGGTCTTCCAATGATACGCTTTCAACATCCATGGAGCCTATTGTTTCCATACACGCATCAGCCGTTTGGATTTGATATGGAAGGTGAAAAGGGCCAAGTGGACACTTACCTCTGATCTTCGTCCCAAGCTCAACCAATTCTGCCACCGTTGTTTGCGTTCCTTGCATACCTCCTATTTCCGGCCATTTGCCTTCATAATCCAGAGCTTCCGCCACAACGCCAGCCATATCCTGAATTGTTGTGACCGTGATCGGGGAGTTGCCATCACTAACCATTATGGCGCGGCGCTTCTCGAGGTCCACATACATTGGACTCATGCTGAAATATTTTGTAGACGAATGCGGATAACCGAGATAGTTGAGGAAGAAGCCGGGTTGGAAAAGGCTGTATTCGATGACCTGATTTTGATGTCAGGCTCAGTTTCTATGAAATTGGCTTAGCATGTGATTTTGGTAGACTGACTTTCTTGTCCTTGTTGAGATCCTCGAGGTATTTTCGCACATCGTCCTTGAAAGTATAGTATGGAACGGTGTTGTTGCTCCGGCTACGCTACTTTTAGTGTATTTGAATGGTCACTTGAGAGACAGTTGCAACTCACGTTCCCCACTCCGCTGGGGCAAATCTCTTGACACCAGCCTGAACTGCCGCGTCAATGAGGTTCTTCTCCGTTTGTATAACACCAAGCCTGTCGGCGCCGCTGAAGAAAGACAGAACAACATCAACACCATGAAGCTTGTCCGCAAGATCATGCTTATTTTTGTAGTCAACTTGGACCCATGTCAATCCGTCAGAGCGGGGATTGTCCACGGTCTACTCCTAGTAAGCTCCCAGCATGTGTTACATCAACTGAGGACTATTCTTACCTGCCGAGTAAACACGGTGACATTATGCTTGTTCTTGGCGACTATTCGGTCGATGACCTCCCGAGCCACGTCTTAAACACTGTTAGTATAATACCGGTTCAGGAGGCGGGACTACCTACTTCCTGATCCACCTGCAATAACAACGTTGACCATGTTGATATCTCGGTAAAAGGAGATGATTTCAATTCCCACAACTGTGCTGATGCCAAAGACGATGAAACTCTTAGTGTTATCACTTGTAAGCAAGACCTTGGAATATATAGTGCCCGTGAGGTCTTGGATAGGCTCCGCTGCTTACTTGATCTTCTGTATGAGATCCCGGGTGCGGATAGCTGTTGCTATCCGACGGCCGTTTGAGGCGCATAGCTCGGATGTCGGAACCGAGATACCCGATCCGGAGCTATGTACATTTGTTTATGTAAGTGTATAGACCGCCAAGAAGCAACATTCATCTATTGACTAAACAGCTCGAATATTCATCAAGAAGTTTTTCTGCTCTAAACAGTGCGATAAGAAACTGTAGCAACCGTGATGTCTCTCTGATTCCCTCAGTCTTGACCAGGCGGTTAGATATAACATACGTATACTCAAGAAAAATGTATCCAGCGCAAGGTAATTGGAACAACGCGATGTCAGGGTAGTATAGTGTGAGAAAATATCCGTAGAATGAGAGGATAAAACAGAATACCCGGGAAATCAATCAACCTGTAATCAATTTTGGTAGCGTTAGCGTAGAGTAACAGCCGCTCCGGCCACGACGTAGGTATTGGCAGCCGCTAGCTACTTAATTCGGCCGACAGTAGATTAAAAAGCAGGAGATAGATATTGCTTTGACAGGACCCAATAAGTAGAATAGCACAATTTGGTACGAAGTGCGAGTAGATAGCAAGACACCATGAACGCGAAGGTGAGAAAGATGACGAGTCCTGAGGAATTCTCAAGATTTGTTCGCTGTGGAAGCCGGAACTTGTTGGGTGATGGAATTTCAGGAGGATTCGTGTGTAGAATTCAGCTGGAGTGCGATTTCTGAGAGGGCAAAGGTGAAGTAGCATGATGACATGCAACACAGCTCTGGTGGCTTGCGGCTGTCGGCGGGCCGTGTGGTCCACGCTGCAGGGCTGTGTTCGACAACCACCGCTCCAACTGTCTCAGCCTTAGACTTTTGAGATTGATTCAGAAGATTAGTGACATAACACATGCATTCATAAACGATACATCGAACAATTTTCGGCAATATTGCTCAATGTTAATGTCCATATATATTTCGTAGTCTGTAGGTTGTTCCAACATTAGATGATGATATTCACTTCAACTGATCCATTTACGCAGGAATACCCTAAACAAAATGCACCTACTCTGGTGTTGCGTGTTGCGACCCCCATGATGCCGTAAGCCAACTCCGCTCCATCCCAGCCCAGTACTCACAGACTCCAGGAAGAATGGCTCTTAGATGCCTTGCAACTCATTTGCTTGTGGCAGAACGACCTTCGTGAGACCGATCAATTATTCAACAGCCTTCTCACGCGACGTATGATTGATTGGTTTGATTGGTGCGATATCAAGGCGGAGCCGGAGATGACCAGGGCGAAGGTCGACGCTCTACACTTTCTTGTTGTTAGAATGACGCTGCAGGGATGCAGGGTCAATGGCCAAGAGAGAAGAGATTTGTGTAACGAGATGAATGGGATTGAGCATCGGATGGAAGGCCTACGCGACTTGTACGATGGTATGATGGCGAGAATGCTAGAGGTGGTGGAGGCCGGTGCGAGTAAGAAGGCGTTCACGTCGATCTGTTTTCATTCCGAATGAATCATGCTTGAACACCTGCCTATCCTCTTTGCACTGTCTACCAATCCTCACTGAGGTCTGGTCGGCTGCTAGACGGTGGAACTCTCAATCTCTCCCAGAAATTGACTGCTGACCTGATAGACCTTGGCCAATTGCTGATATACAATGTAAAACACTCCATTGTTCCTGTTGGGTAAGGGCCGGTTCGGCGAGTGTTGGGGTTGTCCTCGTACGTTTCAACATCGGCTCCTGGATTTGATGTTGAGTATAGGACAAAATTCTTCGTAAGAGACAGTTGTGGTCCTTCCTCGTGCTCGTCATGGTTCTCGCATTCGACTTCGCCATCCTCAGAGTATGTGATCCGGTTGCTTCTTGGAGGCTTTTGTTTTCTGATTTGCCCCAACTGCTTCCCCTCCTATCCTTACTTCTGATACAATTTTCTGCCGCCTTGAAATTGATTCTGTAGGATTTCCAGACCACGGTCTTGGCATAGGCAATCGACCGCTTGGCTTCAAAGATGCGCAGGGCGTCTCATCTCCCCGAAGTACCACTGCCCGTATGGATATTAGCAAACCACCCGTGTTAGTGTCGAATGCTCATAATCGCCTCACCTCATTAATTTCCCAGCGATGGTGGTGGCATCTCACAATATACGCACAGTCGATTTGTGTCATTGTCGAAAGAGTACTATCAAGATGCTCTTCATCATAGCCGGTCTACTGAGGGTCGACTACGTCTAGGAGATAGTGCCAACCGTCCATTTCGCTGAGGTGGTACGAGTTGTGTATGTGCAACATGATCAGCATGAGAAGCTTCATCCAATCGACGGGAGCCTGACAGCTCGGGAGAAAGAAGTAAAAAGGATCGAAGTGGAGGCACATACACTCGCGAGTACGGGGAGCTCGTGAGGTCGACATGGCATGATGATCCTTTGAGGATGCCTAGAAGAGGCATGCATACGTCGACGCAGCAGGTTATTGCCGTGCGTACATAGCGAATTAAAATGATCCGGATTCGCGACTTGGGTAATCGAAGCAAGGCTGATGGAGGAGCCACTCGCCGGGTGAGCACGAAGCGCCTTCCACGCAGAGGGCGAGAGACTAACGCAGACACAGGACCTGCACGCATCAAAGGCCGAATTCGCCGCAGCGGAAATTCGTATCTCAGTGCGGATTCAAACCGGCACCATGGATGGAGCAGCGCCATGGAGCCGAGCCATCTCCGGCGGAGATGGCGGCGGAGATGCCGGGGTCGCGCGACGCGCCGCAGCCTAACTTTTCGGCGTCACCGGCCACCCGCACAAGCTCGCGCAGACCACGACAAGCATGGCAGCATGGTAGCCCCAAGCCACGTCTTCCGGAGCGCCGCAGCCACCAAGTCATGGTCCAGCACGCTCAAGCTCCCCAGGTCCGCCTTCCCGCCGCGCCCGTCGCCGTCGCCAGACCTCCTCCGCCAATGCACCGACGATCTCTACGCGTGGCAGCAGTCGCCCGAACGCCCCGCCAAGGGCTCCTTCGTGCTCCATGATGGCCCGCCGTACGCCAATGGCAGCCTGCACATTGGCCACGCCCTGAACAAGGTGCTGAAGGACCTCATCTGCCGCTTCCAGGTCGCCCAGGGCAAGCGCGTGCAGTACATCCCCGGCTGGGACTGCCATGGCCTGCCCATTGAGGTCAAGGCCCTGCAGGCCCTGGGCAATCCCGACCGCGACCAGCTGAGCCCCGTCGAGGTGCGCGCCGCCGCCCGCCGCCTGGCCGAGCGCACCGTCGAGGAGCAGAAGGAGGGCTTCAGGAAGTGGGCCGTCATGGGCGATTGGGACCGCGCATACCGGACAATGGAGAAGGGCTTCGAGATGAGGCAGTTGGGCATCTTCAAGGAGATGGTGGAGAAGGGTGGGTGAGGTCCTGGCGGCAATTGCCTGCCATCCTCGCGGGACGGACGCTGACTGCCCCAGGTCTCATCTATCGCCAGTTTAAACCCGTCTACTGGTCGCCTTCGTCGGGAACTGCTCTCGCCGAGGCTGAGCTCGAGTACGACGATAATCACCGTTCGACCACCGCCTACGTCAGTTTCCCCATCACCAAGCTCCCGTCGAGCTTGGCCGGCCGCGTCGACATGGCGAAGCTTGGAGCTTTGATTTGGACTACAACGCCCTGGACTCTGCCCGCAAACAGGGCCATCGCGGTACACTCGGATCTGGAATACTCTGTGGTGGAAATGTCGCGGCCTACTGCTACTGGTGACCGTCCCAGTCAGTTCCTCGTGGGAAAATCTCGAATTGAGGCGCTCCAGGAGACCTTGAAAACTGAGTTCAAGGTGCTCGTGGACAGCATCCCGGGCTCTGAGCTCGCAGGACAGACGGAGTACATGAACCCGCTGGAACCTGACCAGCTGGCTGCGCAACCCATAATGCATGCTGACTTTGTCTCTGCCACTTCCGGTTCTGGTCTGGTTCATATGGCTCCCGGTCATGGCATGGATGATTACAATGTCTGTCGTTCTGTTGGTATTCCTGCATTTGCACCCGTCGATGACAAGGGCTGCTTCACCAAGGAGGCTTTGCCTGGACATGCCTACCACATTGCAGGACTTCCTGTCCAAGGAGAGGGCTCCAAGGCTATTCTGGAGTTGCTTAAGACTATGCCGAGGGATCCTCTAATTGCCGTGGAAAGTATCACGCACAAATATCCCATCGACTGGCGGACTAAGCAGCCTGTGATTGTTCGCGCTACTGAGCAATGGTTTGCCGATGTCGAGGGTATCAAAGATGATGCTCTCAATGCTATTGAGGATGTCAATTTCTTTCCCAAAACCGGCAGAGCTCGTCTGGAAAGCTTCGTTCGTGGTCGCAGCCAATGGTGTGTTTCTCGCCAGCGAGCCTGGGGCGTGCCTATTCCCGCACTTTACGAAAAGACGGGGGGTGGCGGTCTCAAGGCACATATGACTGGAGCTTCCATTGAGCACATCATGAAGGTCATTGAACAGCGCGGTATCGACGCTTGGTGGACCGATGCTGAAGATGAACGGGCTTGGATACCTGAAGGTCTTACGGGCTCGTTCGTCCGTGGCAAAGATACTATGGATGTGTGGTTCGACAGTGGCACTTCCTGGACTCTGCTTGACTCCCGTCCTGGACAGCCTGTAGCTGATGTCTTCCTCGAGGGAACGGACCAGCATCGCGGCTGGTTCCAGTCTTCACTGCTCACACACATTTCTCATCAAAGCGTCAAGGCAGAATCGGGCAACAGCAGCTCGCACCCGAAAATGTTCGCGCCGTTCAAGACTTTGATTACTCACGGCTTCACGTTGGATCAGGATGGTCGGAAGATGAGCAAGTCACTCGGAAACACCATCTTGCCCCACCAAATCATGGATGGCTCTCTTCTGCCGCCTCTCAAACTCAAGAAGAAGCAGAAGAAGGGCAACTCAGGAGCCAATCCCGGCAAAGAGACCTTCGACGCCATGGGCCCAGACGCACTGCGTCTCTGGGTAGCAAGCAGCGACTACACCAAAGATGTCATCATCGGCCAACCCATCCTCGCCTCCGTCAACCAAGCCCTCCACAAGTACCGCGTCACCTTCAAATGGCTCCTCGGCGTCCTATCCGACTACGACCCCACCTCTCCCCCCCTCCACCCCTCTTCCCCAACCACGGTCCCCGGAAACTGGGCCCTGATCGACGCCATCGCGCTCCACCAACTCTCGCGCACCGCGCACGCCGTGCACGCCGCGTACTCGGCGCACGAGTTCCACCGCGGCACGGCGACCCTCTCGCGCTACACGGCGACCGACCTCTCGGCCTTCTACTTCGAGACGCTCAAGGACCGGCTCTACGCCGGCACGGCGGCTGACCGGCGCGGGGCGCAGCGCGTGCTGCGCATAGTCTTCGACCAGCTGCTCGATATGCTGGCGCCCGTCTGCCCGCTGCTGGTCGAGGAGGTTTGGAGCCTGGCGCCCGCGGCCGTGCGGACGCGGCTGCGGCCGGGGTGGCGCACGTGGACGCCGTTCGCAGCCGAGACGTGGGATGGAGGCGTGGGCGCAGCGGGGCTGGAGGCGAGGGTGCGGGTGGTGGAGAGGGTGAGGGGCGCGGTCAAGGCGGCGCAGGAGATGGCGCGCGCGGAGAAGAGGATGGGGGGTGGGTTGGAGTGCGATGTCGTGGTGAGGGTGCCGGAGGGCTTGCCGGATGAGGTGGGCGCGGTGCTGTGCGAGGAGGTGGCGGAGGATTTGGCGGCGGTGTTTGTGGTTAGTGGGGTGGAGGTTATGAGGGGGGGTGCTTCTGCTGCTGTGGAGAGTGGAGAGGGGGCGGAGTGGATGTTTAGCGAGGAGTTTGAGATTGGTGATGGTGGGGCGAAGGGCGTGGTGGAGGTGCGGCCGGCGAAGGGTGCGAAGTGTGGGAGGTGTTGGCGGTATGTGGCGCCGAGTGTGGAGGAGTTGTGTGGGCGTTGTGAGAAGGTTGTCGAGGAGATGGGGGCGTAAAGAAGGGTAAGATTAGGTTAGGGTGTATGATAAGTAGAGCCTGGTGTGTATAGATTTCGCGACTCATTCTTAGCCAATGTAGCTAGTGAAGTACTTCGAGCGTTTTGTGTGGGCCAGTAAGGTAAGGAGACATCCGTGCAATATGGAAGCAGTGGATTCCTATCAATAAGCTACTTGAGTTGCAGATTCGGAAAAACACCATTGTTTGGATGTTCTTCACCAACTCAGTTCATTATCGTTTCCAACCCCATCAGGATCCGCAAATCAACTTCTTTACCATGCGCCGATCTATGAGGGCCCCAAGATAATCTATGCCGGCTATCTCTTCACCAAACCACAACGACTACCGGCAAAAACCCCCACATTCTCTCACATCAACCCCTCCACCAACTTCAAACTCCCTCACCATCATGCTCACGACCTCCACACACCACTACTCACCCTCCCCACCTTCACTTCCACTAGCCCCACCACTCCCGTCCTCCAAGCACACCTCTCCGCCCCGCCCCCCGCCGCCCTCCGCCGCGCCTCCCCCAACCCCGTCATCACCTCCTCCCTCCAGCACGCCCTCCCTCTCC
>RKSS01001250.1:0-12915 GCA_009829855.1 Neofusicoccum kwambonambiense
CTAGCTAGTATTTGACCCTCCGTGGTCAACTTCCTTCAATAATCAATCTACACCATTGATTAGTAACACGGCCTTCGCGCGCAGCGCTTAGTCTCATCACGTGTTCGATTACTCTCGCACCTCCCTTGTACCCACTCAAGGTAAACCCCTAATACGGCTTACCACCCTCTTTGGTGTTTGGATCCTTAGAGGCAGAGGCCCGCCGTTACACTACGAGCTTGCCCGAAATATTATGCAGCTCGTCTAGACGACGGCTGATAACGTACGTTTATAATTATTAGCTTATTTTTCTTTTCTTTTCTTTTTTATTTTTTTTTTAATCCTCCTCCCCCTCTTTTCTTTTCTTATTTTCTTCTTTTCTTCTTATTTTCTTCTTTTCTTCTTACTTTCTTCTTTTCTTCTTATTTTCTTCTTTTTTTCTTACTTTCTTCTTTTCTTCTTATTTTCTTCTTTTCTTCTTATTTTCTTCTTTTCTTCTTTCTTTCTTATTCGTAGCTACTACTAACTTATTCTCTTATAACTAAAATAGCTTAGTAAAGATACCGTCTCTTCTATCTTCTATCGCGCCCAAGATAAACGCGGCTACGGGCTAACGAATTTACTTAAAGATCTTGAAATACACCAAGATACCGTTTAAGCCTTCTACGACGGTCTAGTAGTGGATAAAAACTAGAAGAACTAAATGGAAATCTCCTTTATAGAAGTCCCCTCTATATCTAGATTTAAAACTAAACTAGCTCGCTAAATCTATTCTACTTCTCGTCCCTATTCTACTACCTCGCCCTCTATACTATCTACCCGCCTCGTTAACTATAAAAACTCCCATACTAAGTTGTTGCTCTCCACCCCCGTCGCTTCCCGCTTTTTACCCAGATACTTTACTAGCTCCTCCTCCTCCTCCTTCTCCTCCCCCTCCTCCCAATCTATCTCTATTCCTATCTTCTCCGCCATCCGCTATTTCCATCTTCTCTAAATCCCTTCGTATCCGCACCTGATCCCGTACAGCGTTTCTAACAGCACCCCGCCAAACTAACAACTTCTCCCCGTCCTCCTCCACCCGCCGCGATCGTTGCTCTCCCACCCGTTATATATCTCCTACGGTACTCCACACCTAAAGCAACCCGAATATCGATTGTATCTTATCCTTCGCTTCGTCCTCTATCCGTCCCACTCCGCCCGTCGCCCCCGCTCCGTCGTGTAATCGCCAAGCCGATGCTCCGCCCGCGTCCCCGCCGCTTTACACACCCCATAAACCCCCTTCCACCGCCGTAGCTACCGCTCTACCTCCTCGACTTCCCATCAATCCTCCCTTACCTATGCTACTCGTCTCGCGTACGGCCGGGTCCGTTACTGCTCCTACCTCCGAAATGCTGCTCTATCTACCTCCCTACCCGCTTGCTCCTTTTCTACTCGCTTTCTTTCCGCTCGCCGCTCCTTCTCCGCTTTATCCCTTCCCGTTCTTTCTTCGACCGGTCCTTCTTCTCTCTCTATGCAATTATCACATCGTTCTTTATCCGCCTCGCATCCCGTCCGTCCCGCTTGACCGTTAAAATACTCGTCCATGATAATACGCCAGCACCGCCTACTTACCGGATCCGTATACTACTCGACCAGCTTATCCTCCACCTTCCTACCTCTACCTCTACCTTCACCTCTACCTCCTCTAACTATAATTGCCTCGCTCTTCCTACCGTCTCTTCCTGCCCTACCGCTCTCCTACCCGTAATCTATCATACTACGCGGCTCGCCCGCATATACGATTAGCCTAATACCCGGAATATCGATTCCTATGCCTAGCGCGCTCGTCGCCACTACTACCCGCTCCCTACCTACTCGGAAATCCTCTAGCACCTCGTCCTTGCGCTACTCGCTCATGTCCGCGTAAAACGCCTCGCACACAAATCAACCTGCTCTTACTAACCGCTCGACCTCTCCCTTCGTCTTGCAATAAATTACTACCTTTCCCTCCGCCGACGCCGTTAGCTCCCGCTCTACCAGCTTCTCCACTAAATCCTCCTACTCCCTCCTACTACTTCCCCTCCTACCCGCCACTTCGTACCGTACGTTCTTGCGCACCGTCGACGCTCTAAACATCTCCACCTCGTCCGCCATCCACCCCATTCTCTTATATAGCCTGCCTTCCTCCGCCGGCGGTAGCGTCGCCGTTAATAGCACCATCTGCGTCTCCGCTCCCGCTAGCTTGCCCAGCTACTACAAATACTTCCGGAAATCCACCCGGTCGTTTAGCACGACGTGATATTCGTCCACCACGATGCGGTCTAACTGCTTCGTCCGGCTAATCCGCCTTAAAAACGTCCCGAACTCCTCGCCCACCGCCGCCTCTAGCGTTACCAGCACGATCGACTCCGCGTCCAGCTGTCGCCTACTATTCTACACCGCGCACCGCACCCCCGCCTCGTCGTACCGCCGCTTTATGTCCTTCCGCAGCGACTTTAGCGGTACCACTACTACCGTCGTCCCGCCCGGCTCCGCCCACGCCGGCAGCGTGAATAGCACGCTTTTACCCGCCCCCGTCGGCATTACCGCTACTACGGGGCTGTGCCCGGCCTTGATCGCATCTAGCGCCGGCTTCTACGCGCTGCGGAAAACCGCCTCTTTGCCCACGAGCTGCTTTAGCTGTTCCTCGGCGTTCATCTTATTTAGCCGGATCCAGCGGTCTAGCCTCTCCTCTTCTACCTCGTCCTCGAACGGGCACCATCTCCGCTTCTTACTTGCCTTGCTCGCCGTTCTTCCGTCTATTCTACCGCCTACCCGCCCATTATCTCCGCCCTACTCGTCCCGCTTGTTCCGCTCGTCCGCCTCCCGGGTCGACTCGAATCCCAAAAACTGGTACCAATCGACGCTGCACGCCCGGAACTTCTCCCTCCGCTCCGCCACCCAGCCTAACTGCTCTATGATCCCCCTTGCGTAAACGATTCCCGCCACGTACGACGTGTGTCCTGCCTACGCATCCGCGATCGCCGCGTCGTCCTTATCCTACGGCTGCTCGCCGTCGTCCGCCTCTCCGTCGTCCTACCTGAACGCCGTCGGCCCGCGGATCCACTGCCTGCTAATCGCTATTGCGATGTCGCGGTACGCCTATACGGTAATCCCATGCCCTAATCCTACTACCGTCTCCCGCTTTATCGCCTGTCTCATACGCTCTGTCGTCTATTTCTTGCCCTCTGGCTCGGGCGCCCACAAATGCGCGGACGGCGGCGACTGTTGCTTCTCCCGCTTCTCCCGCTTCTCCTACTACTACTATCCCCCCCGACTATCCCGAACTAACACCTCTATCCTCTGCTGAAACGGCAAAACTAACCACAAATACCACACTAATAACTCACCTACCTCCCGCGGTAAGTATCGGTGAATGATCTTAACGTCTCCTTGTAACGCGTACCCCTTATAATACCGCGTCACGAACACCACCATGCCGTCCTCGATAAAAATATGCCGGTGTCCGACTTCGGCCGTGTTACTGTGCCTGATACTTAATATCTCCGGCCCTCTCGCCGGCTGCCCGCCCGTAATATGCATTAACACTAGCAGCTTCTCCTTGAACGCCGCCACCCGGTCTATCCAGTCTATCACCGCCTCGCGGCTTAACCCGGACGCCGTCCCTTACCGGGTGAACCGCCTTCTAACGGCGCCGTTCTATATAATCCGCTTAAACAACCACGTCCGTCCGTCCACGGGGAACCTGTTGCGCTGATCCTATAAAAAGTTCTATCCTCGGCGGCTATTCGTCGGGTCGTCGTGTATCGAATGCTACGGAATCGCGGGTACCTCCTACTGGCTCTTACAAAACATCAAATCCTCGAGTAGTACCTCGGCCGTCGCCTGTACTAGTCTGTGCACCGTCCCACGGAACTGCGCTATGCTGAACGATACGTTCTTATACTCTAACACCTCTCGGTTCCTCCATCCGATATGCCCCTTCGCCGTCATATTAAAGTGAATCTTCATCCCGTACGCCCGCAAGTCTAAAAACTACTACATTAGGCTATTGCTACCGCGGACCATGAAATCGTCTATTATCTTATTAACCCACTATAAGCTACTTCTACCGGGGCGTCCGGTGCGATTGCTGTAGCCGTCGGTACTGCTACTCCTACTACTACTCCTGCTCCTACTACTATCTCCCCCGCTTTCGAGCCCGCTATCGTTGAAATCGCACGGCCTCGCACTCGCGCTGAAATGGCCGTCCTCGCCCACCGGCGCCGCTACCTCGAACGCCTTCTACACCACTATAAAATGCGCCACCTTAATCAGCGCCGATAAAGTCGAACAGTACGTCTCCGGACCCCGCCAGCTTTCGCCCGTCGGGTTGACGCCTATTACGGCTGCGGCGCACACTAGCGCGCTCTCGTATTCGCGCTAAACGAACCGCTAATTCAACAGCTCGATGCAAAAGTCCAAGCACGCCCGTTGAATCCGGGTTAACTTTTGCGGTTCTTCAGCGTCGTCTCCTCCACTCCTTTCGCCGTCTTCGCCTTCGTCGTCTTCTTCCCTCTCGCTCCCTTCGTTACTTCCCTTCCCGTCCTCTTCTTCTAATTCTTCCCCGTTCGCCTCCTTCTCGGCCTCTTCCATTAATCTAACAAACGCCCTGAACTGACTGCGGGTGAATTTGTACTCCGGGCTGTCCCAGTCGTGCTCTCGCTGCGTCCTGACGAAGAACATCAACGCCTACTGCCACGGCCGGGCCCGGTCCTTGATCGATTCCTCGTCCATGTACGGCTGCAGCGGCTAGTACCGGGTCTGGTGCTTCTCCGTCCTGATCGCCTGTATCCGTATCGATACGCCCGCCCGCTTCGCCACGCTGCTTTGACTGATGCGGGCTACCCCGTTCATCGCCTCCCATACGGCCGTTTCGACCGGCTCGTTCGGATCCGGATCGTCTTCTTCCTCGCCCGACGGCTTCTACCGTCTGTTCTTGGTCTTTTTGTCGTCCTCCTCCTCGCCCCTCGGCTTTCTAACGGCCCGCAGCAGCTCCTCGCGGTTCTTGCCGACCAAGTACTTCTGCCACTACGTCCGTTCCAGCCACGGGTTCGCCTGATCCCTCTCTGCTTCCTGGACGGTCGCGGCTGCCTGCTTGTCGGCCTCGTCCCACCGCGCCCGCGCCTGCTGCCATACCCGGGTCCACGCCGCCTTGTCGTCGCCGTCGTCTTCGCTCCGTTGACTCTCGGCCGGCCCTTTCTCCTCCCTGACCGGCTGCCGTACCTCGAAATACCGCGATCCGTGCCGGCTGGGAAAAAACCGCTGGCAACGCACCTTCTTCGCGCCTCGTTGAAACCGGCTCTCGACCCGGTCGCCCTTGCTCTTGCCCGATCCTCCCCCCTTCCCACTGCCGCCTACTGACTACTAATGCTCCTTACGCCAATGCTCTTTCATCGTCTTCTCGCCACGGCCAATATACCCGCACCTGTCCGGCTGTAGCGTATATAATAGTCCGTCCTCGTGTAGCGGTAGCTCCTTAATCGCCCTATCCACTTGATCCGGCACCTCGAGCTCGCCGGCGTAGCGGATTAAGCCCTGCCATGCCCTGACCTCCTCCGCCACCTCTTCCGCCCGGCTGCCGTCGAATCCGTGATGCTTGCCTCGTAGATGGCCCTCGATCTAATCCGGCCACACGCCGTGCCGGCACTCCTTGCACACCGCGATCCGATACTCGGGCAAATGATGAAAATACTCACCTGCCATTATTATTACTACTGCTATTGCTGCTGTGGCTTTTGCTCTGCTAACGATATCGTCAGTACGGCTGTTTTAACTAATATTCTTTCCTTCTCCTTTTCTCCCGCCGCGGTCTACTACTATTCTAATCTTTACCCTTGCTCTAGCTAACCCGTGCGTTCGAAATAAGCTCAACCCTTCCCGCCCTCCGACCCCATCAAAATGCTTACCCTAACCGACCTTCGCCGTCGCATTGCACCGCGAAATTCGGTCTGCCGAGCGTGAAAAGTACCGCGTTTTGATCGCGCGAGCGAGCTCTATAACATATCCGAATTGCACGCGAATCGGGCTACCCCAACCTGAGTCCAACGTACTCAGTCCAACGTACCTCCAACCCTAACTTACCCGGCGAACTTTGTGTGGGAGCTGAGTCCAACGTTATAACGCTGGACTCACGTTTTTTGGTTAGGAGTTTGGTAACCCGTCTACCCCTGTTGACTAGTAACCGCTGGAGTGCGGTCTCCGGACCGACGATGCGGCGAAGTTCAGCAAGGAAGACGGCCTCCAGCGAATCACCTCACCACTCCCCTAGGGAGTGGGCTGAGGGAGTGGCCCTCCGCCCCGGCGGAGCGGTCATCCCGACGAGTGTGAGTCAAAGGAAGCAGCAGGTCGCTAGTGTTTACTGGAATTGGAAAAAGGGCGCAAGTATGTCCGGGGGCCCACCCCCGGCAGGCGGCAGCGGAATTCATACAGCCCAATAGTCAGCTGCACCCGCCTCCCCGGCGGCGCAGCAGCAGATAGACCCTCGGATTTAGGTCCCGGTTCTGGTGGTCTCAGGCCACCCCGCGCGTAGAACCGGGCGAAAATTCGCCCGTCTATGACTATAAAAATCACCTCTAAGCAAGTCCCTGATGAGTCTGCAAGACGAAACCCCGCTGTCATACCTAGTATTAACGTTGGGTCGGACATTGCTTGCTCATCAGTCAATTTTTACCTCGTCGCGTTCTCCCAGATCACATTAACCCTAACCCTAAAGAGCTATATTATCTTATTAATAGCGAGCTCTAAGCTAGGTATTAGAAGCCTATACGTTATATTCTTTACGTAATTCTTAAGTATTATAACTTTTAGACGTTTAGACATACTCTAATATATAGTAGTAGGAGTAATATTCTTAGATAGGTCCTTTAGAACGTCTAGTATAGGAGGATTAATATAAAAATACTATTATAGAGCTTTATAACGGCGTAATAAGAGGGTACTACGTATCTATTTATAGTAGATTAGGTGCTCTTTTATCTAGAATTACGCGTATTTCTTATATCTAATAAGACTTATAAGTACCTATATAACTATAAAGCTATATAGTTCTATAATAGTTATATCTATTTAAGAGTATACGTATAGAACGCGCTTATTACTAGACGTATTTAACTATTAGTACTTATTTATATTATCTATAATACTACTAAGAAGCTAATTAGAAAAGTAAAAATTAAAAAATATAATAGTAGAGGACTACTTATTACTACTACTATTAAAGTTAAATAGTATATAAAGTTAAGGCTTATATAGCTTAATATAAAGTAGTATAAAGCCTATTAGAGGCTCGTTTTAGGTGATTAAGCCGCTATAATTAGCTTTAAATAGGTTCTTATAAAGTACACGCGTTTATAAGGCTTATAAAGGCCCTAGTAATATCTACTAAGTTATCGTCTTATTTTTAGTAATAGTAAAATCGTTATATAGCTACTTATATAGGTGGTTATAACGCTAGATAGATACTAGAATAGGAATAAGACTTATAATACTTATCTATAACGCTTATAAAGCCTACTAAGTTACTATCTCATCTATATATATCTTTTTATAGGGGTAGTAGTACTAGGCGAGCTCTAGAAGCGTTAATTAAGTTATTAGAGGTATTAGTTATATTACTAGAAGCGTTTATTAGACTTATAATACCTCTAAAAGTATAAAATAATTTAGTAGGCCTCTTTTAACTATTTTATAATATATTATAGATACTAAAGTACTATAGAAATATAGTAGAGAGACGATAGGATATTTTAGTATAATTATAAATAGTAGAGAGTAGTAATAAGATTATACTAAGATTATTATAATAGGACTAATAAGCGGCTATTATATAATAAAGAACACGCCTAAGAACGTAAGAAAGAACGATAACGACTAGAAAAATAAGAAGAAAAAAAGTTATATAGTAGTATAAAGTACTAAAAGTCAGTTATCTTTAAAATAATAAGTTAAATTAGAACTTTAAGTTAATTATAAAGGGTTAAGATACTAGCTAAGAGAGTATATTTATATACTATAAAAGAGCTTTAGTTATAATTTAGATTATAGCGGCAGCTGGATCATAGGTATTTATAGATTATTCTAAAGGTTGGATCGTTGCTAAGCTTTTCGATCCATACTATGGGTCGACACGTGACGTCGGCGCTTCAGGCGGCTTCCGGGATTCCGACTTCTGTCGTGCTGAGCGTACGCGATAACTGACTTACTCACATCCTCTTCCTCTGCATCCGTTTCCCGCTTCCCGGATCCTGCCTTCGTTACGGGACGCTGATCCGACGAGGTTCCTTAATCCTTATGGTCTTCTGTCCCCTGCGGGACTTCTATCACGTGTGCTTGTCCGCCTACTGCGGTGTCCCTACGGGCGGTCTTCTCGTGTGGGCTTCGGCTGCTGCCTAAGGTTGTTCCCGTACGCGCCGGATTCCCTTGTCCTCGATATTCCCGTGCGGGCTTTTTAGTCGTGCGGCTCTTAAGCCCTTGAGGCTTGTTGGCCCCTGCGGCGCTTTCTCCCGTGCGGGCTGTCTGCTCTTAGGGTCATAAAGCCCTTGTGCCCTGGGGTTCATAACAGTAGTACTGCGGGTTCGGGCTGTTTGGGCACCTTCCTTTGCACCTCTTCTTCCACGCACCACGCAACAGCGCGTACGTCTGCGAAGCTAGGACTCGGGATTCTAGCTAAGGGAATCGAGAGCTTTCGAACGGTACCGGTCTTGGCACACTTCTTGAGGGTCGAAAATGGGATTCTATAAGTAAGTGCGCAACAGCCCTTTAAAAGGCCCCGCATCTATTCCTCTGTAGCATATAGAATGAATACTACTACTACTACTACTACTACTACTACTACTACTACTACTACTACTACTACTACTACTCATTATAGAGTGTCGAACAGCGCAAAGGAATAAGCACTGCTGCTTTTCTAAATTGTGTGAACTACAGCAGGTTAAGTACGTGAGTAGTAGGGGGCTGTGTAAGGGATAAAAACGAATGTGAAGCATGGGAGTGCATATGAGACACGACCTCTGACAGATAGGGTCGGTTGGGAGTGTAGCAGGAAGAAATAAAACTAAAGAAGTAAGGGAAGGAGGAGCAATTGCTTGGCGATTAGCCCTCCATTCGGGCTGATGACTGGGAGGGACGACTAATGCATCGGCGGATAGGTACGCAAAAGTAGGGTGGCTTTATAGAGACGGGAGGCTTTGGGTAAGAAAGGAGTGGAGGCAGGACCAGCTGATTGTAAGTTGGGCGGCCCGGGCCCGAAGGGTTGAATGGAGGTTCGATAGGCTATGGGCGTAATTTACGCTCTTTGGATTCCGTTTCCGAGTAGAGACCGCTGTATTGTGCGCCACCTTCATCGGGTACCATTGTTGACCTCTCATCCTCGCGCCTCTGAATGCTGTCTCTAGCTAGCCGCTGTGCGATCTAACGGTTTCCTCGTCATCCTTGGAGCGGAAGAGGAGCCGCACCTTCGCCACCTCGCTCGCATACCTCGTTAGGTTATAGCACTTGATGTTCTTGGTCGCTTCCTGGCTTTCGAGTGCCCTCTGAACGCGCACGCGTACGTCTTCCGGCTTTATGGTGTCAATGTTGGCTTCGGAGAGATCGAGCTCAATCGCTAACGGCGGCGACAGTGGCAACGGCGTGTTCGTGGTCGCGACTCGCACCGGTATGGCTGGTATCGACGCTGGACTGGTGTTTGCGGACGTTGGCGGCGTGGCGGGCATGTTCTTAAGGGCGCTTGCGTAACTCGCGTTGATCTGCGACTGCGATGTCAGGTTCCTGCGCGTCGTCTCGACGAGCGCTACTATCTACTTCTCCATCTTTCCAAAGCGCTCTTCTATCTTGACCTGCGTTCCCTCGGACATCTCTAACGCGCTGCGTAGCCGCATATCTCACCTTTATTGCTGGCCACTTGTTCCGCAAACGTTTTATTCCGCTCGGTGAGCTGGTTATTCTGCGCGACAATGAAGTTGAGCAAGCCAATCACGTCGTCTAAGGTTGTTTCGCTCGATTCGCTTGGTAGGTTAGGCATGGTAGTTGCGCGAGTTCTACGCTGCCTCGTTGGTTTGCCGGTGTGGAGTGCGTGAGAGTCGGTTCGTCGGGCTTGGAGACGCGCAGGGCGTCGCGACTCGCTTAACGGTCGCGTATCCGCCCCCTTCGTTCTCGTCCGCCGACATTTCTGGGTCGCTTGCGAGTTCGATTCTTCCATTTATTCACGGGTCTCTGATCTATGTTCGTCCGCCTTCATTCATAGGGGATAACCAGATTCTCTCTAGTCCACGCTTCTTAGCTAATGCTAGGGCTAATTCTGAGCGCTAAACACTTATAGCCTACTGGTGAGGTAAACCTTCGCTTAGCCGCCAAAGCGTCGGCGCTTAATGCGGCGCAGCAGACGTTGAGCCTATATCAGCAGGGAGTACCTGGGAAATAACGGACAGATGATGATTGTAGTACTGACGTACTCGCTCGCTGCTGGACCGTTATGTATAATCTCCCATTTGCTACTCCGCTCCTCGCGGCCTTCATATACCCCCGGTTTGCCGCCGCCGGAGTCATCAACTCCGACTATTTCGCCCTCCCGCTCAAAGCCGCCGCGGCGTTCACCGTCCACAATGGCGACGTGCTCAATGTAACCTGGTTCTCGACCCTGGACCAGGCGATCCTGTACCTGTGGTGCGGTTCGAAGCAGAGAAAGCATCCCCGAAAATCTCCTTAGCCCCGCAATGAAGCTAACAGGTTTCAGTGGGCCGTTACTCCGGCCTCTCCGGCGACGGTCAAATGGCTTTCACTGTTAACACGTCCTGGACCTCACCCTGCCACTGGCAGTACGCGCTGCAGTCGGACGAGTCCACCTTCTTCGACAGCGGCTGGGTCGATGTGACTAACGAGAAAGCCACACCCGTCGTAACCTGGCAGCCATCTCCGTCGGGCACGGCATGTGGCATTCAGAAAGAGATAGGCGCTACACTCTCGACGACCGTATTCGTTACTACGACCGCGGCAGTAGCGGCAACAGAGACGGGCTCGGCGGCCACCTCAGAGGATGAGAAATTTGAAGCGGACAGACCTATGCTCAATACTGGTGCTAGCATAGGCGTCGGCTTCGCAATTGGGGTGGCAGTTGCGGGCATCACTGCAGCTGTTTGGGCTTGTATACGTAGGAGGATGGCTGGGCGAGGAGGGGAGGAGGAAAAAAGGAAGCCCCCGATGCAAGAGAGCAGCGCTCGGCTGGCTCATGAATTACACTGCTCGTACCCGCGTGCTGAAGTCGACGCGGAACGGGATGCCAGGCGAGTTTTTGAGTTGCCGTCAGGACGGGGTTTGTAAGAGTCGATGTGCATGTGAATATACTATTTCTTCGCGGGAAAGGACAGAGACTATCCAATCTGTGGCTAGGTAGACCAGAACGTGCATTGAAGGAAGATGAGATGGGGAACGTGGAAGGGAGGTAGGCTTCTTTTACGATGGCTGGTGGTGAATCTTAACAAAACGGAGGCCTTGCCTGGAAATGCGAGCTTAATTTCTATCGAACTTTTCTCCACAAACTTCACAAAGCGAGTCTTCTGAGAGTACCCTATATTGTCACTTCCTAATGTACAAACTACCTGCGTAGTGCATACCAGAGTTCCACAAGATCTCTCTGTAAGAGTCCTATATCAAGCATTCTTTCTCGTTAAGTATTATTCTTTTGCAGTATTCTGCACAACCATGGACTCCATCGTCTTTTACCAGCCTCCGAGCCCCATATGACTATCTCGCAGCGCATTGGACAAATCTGTTCCCGAGCTAATTGGTGACGAGGATGATAGATGGGAGCCCCCTCTCGCTCTGAAAACTTGGCTAAGGTGAAGTAAAAGCGGGCTGTCGTGCCTGTTCACCAGGATCGCCCTCCCCTGGTCCAGGAGAGAGCAAATGACGGAGGACACCTGGCCATCTCGCAAACGAGCGCGAAAGCAGCGATGGAGGATCATATCGGCGTATATGTGTGCAGCTCACGCTCTGGAAGCACCGAATAAAGCAAATAACGTATCGGATAAGCGAGTGCAACAGACAAGCGAGTGCAACAGACAAGCGAGTACAACACTTTTACAACTTAAACCACTTTATAAGATATATGCTCAAATGCACCGCGCTCTTTAAATGCACTGCGCAGGGGTCTTTCCGTTTTTATATAAGCCTTCCCGCACCTCACCGCCCCCTCGCCTCACCAACATTCTGCCGCACATCGTTTTTAATAGTACACCAAGTAGAAAATAAATAGAGTAGACAGTCGGCCCGTAATTGACGCGCTGGAAACGCGCTGGAATCTACGTATGAAAACAGCCTTGACGCGTCTAGTAAGTAAGTTCCTTCTACCTATAATATCTTCTATTACTAAGGAAAAAAGCAATGTTCTTTTACTATTACTATTTTAATAGTAATAAACCATGGCGTAATTAAATAAATACTTCTACTATCTTTCTATAATAACTAGAGGAAAATAGAAAGTTTAGAGATAGTATATAAGTAGTTAGCTTTAATTAATAGACGAATCCTTAAGGGATTCTAACTAACCAACGGTGGGCTAATAGTAGATATCTAGCTAGACGAGGTCACCTAGTTATTACGTGACCTACGGGCTCTTCGCATGCATTTTATAGGCGGAACGTACTATTAGAACCTATAGTAGGCTTAGAAGCCTTATACTTTCTAAATACTACTTATTAGTTTATAAGAGCTATATGTAACGGCGGGCCTCTGTCTCTAAGGATCCAAACACCAAAGAGGGCGGTAAGCCGTGTTGGGGGTTTACCTTGAGTGGGTACAAGAGAGGGTGAGTGAGAACGAAGTAACGAATGCACGTAACTGAGCACTGCGTGCGAAGGCCGTGTTACTAATCAATGGTGTAGATTGATTATCGAAGTTGACCACGGAGGGTCAAATACT
>RKSS01000190.1:0-13119 GCA_009829855.1 Neofusicoccum kwambonambiense
CCCCTCCTCCCCCAAGCTAACCCCACCGCCAGCATCATGCAGTCCGTCCTCGACACCGTCCTCCCCTACGCCCACACCCGCACCCAGTTCGGCCAGCCCATCGCCCACAACCAGCTCGTCCAGGGCAAGCTCGCCGACATGCACACCAAGCTCCAGGCCTCGCGCGCCTACACCTACGCCGTCGCCGCCCAGGTCGACCGCCACGCCGCCGACATCGCGTCCGGCGCCTACGTCATCCCCACCCAGGACTGCGCCGGCGCCATCCTGTACGCCGCCGAGCGCGCCAGCGAGTGCGCCGCCGACGGCGTGCAGCTGATGGGCGGCATGGGCTACATGAACGAGGTGCCGGCCGGCAGGTACCTGCGGGATGCGAAGCTGTATGAGATTGGCGCCGGGACGAGCGAGGTGAGGAGGATGGTGATTGGGAGGGTGTTCAATCGGTTGTATAAGGAGTAAGGGGAAGGATTGTGGAGAAAGGGGGAATTGTGGTGTGTAGATAGATGATGCTGGAGTGCAAAAATAAAACATTATTCTAGTTCTAGCTACGCCTCTTAATTTTGGCGGTGAAGTCGTCAGTTCCTGAGTACAACATCAATCCAAAGGCTCTTAGCCATTTATATATCTATCATCCACCTGCCAGCACCCTTACATAACAGCATGATAGTACAAAAGAGTAAAGAGCTTCTTGATTCATTTGCTCATCCGAGGAGAAAACCCAGACCGGCGCCCGGAGTCTTTTAATCTAACCTCGTAATCCTCGAGGGATAATAATACTAATACACACAGCCGCCTGAGAACGCCAACCCCGGGTGCTCAAACTCCACCCACCGATGTCGCCTTTTGGTTATCCCTAAGATAAACGAGGAAGAAGACGCCACGAGGAAAAAAATGATGTAATAACCTTTTCCACAACCGAACGAGCAAGAGGAAAGTGGCGCGTGTCTATTTCTTCTTCTTCCCGACGTCCAGATCGCCCGACGCGATGAGTTCCTTTCTCCTCGCCTCGACCTTTTCCTTCCGCTTGGTCAGCTCGTCGATCTGCTTGTCCACGTCGACCTCGGCCTGCTTGAACAGCCGGATGAACGTCTCCTCCATCTGCTTGGAGTACGGGTTGCGCTCGGTGCCGCGCTCGGGCAGCTCGACGCTGCGGTCCTCCTGGCCGGCGGCCTTGCGCTGGGCGGCCGCCTGCGCCGCGGCGGCGGCGGCGCCCTTGCCCTTGCCGCGCACCGACTCGGCCGGCCACTGCCTGTCCTCGTCCGTCAGCGCCGCGTACAGCATCTCCGTCGGCTCGTTGAACTCGACGAAGTCCAGGATCTCGGCCTTGACGAGGTTGGCGGAGCGCTGGCGCTCGGCCGACTCGGGCGGCCCGTACGGCTCCAGGTACAGGTAGTGCGAGCGCACGGCGTGCTTCTCGCCCACGTACGGCTGGAAGTACAGCCGGATCTCGACGGTGAAGCCGCCCCAGCCGGTCTCGCGGACTTCGAAAGGCGGGTTGGCGATCACTGTGCGCGGTTGTCAGCCTGATGCTCCAGAGCGTTCGCCATCAAGATTGTCCACCGGGAGAGAATTTTCGAGGGGCAGGTCAACCACATACTTCGCTTGTTGTTCGGGTACGTCTCGTGCAGGCTGAACTGCACCTTGTTCAGCCACGTGCTGATGTCCGGTCCTCCATCCACGTTCTCAACGTACACGCGCCATCCCGTGGTGTGGTCCTCGGGGATGCCGGGGGGCCTGTTCTTCTCGTCCAGCTTCCAGGCTTCGGAGCCTATGCGAAACGCGCGCGTGATCTTCACGCCCTTGACGCGCTTCTTGTCCGACAAGCCGCCCATGGCTGAGTATGGTGTGGCGGGCGTCGAGTTGAGGGTGGCGGTTCTGCGGTGGCTCCTGGAGGTGTCGATGTGCGGCAGCGACTGGGCGTGCTGGTGGCGCGCCGGGGTATGGTGGTGCTGGGCCAGGTGGCTCTGCTGGGCGGTCGTCTTCTTGCGCGCGGGCAGCTGGACTTCGTCGCGAGGCGGCGGGGCGGCGGCGGCGGCGGGCTCGGGGGCGCTCCTCTTGCGGCCGATGAGCGGCTGAGAGCTCTTGCGACGGTGGGCGCGCGCGCTGCCGTCTCCCTCGTCGGACGACGGCGAGCTGGGCAGGGCGAGCGAGACGTTGCGACTGTGGGCGCGGCGCTTCTCGTTGGCGGGCTCCCACACGCCGGGCGCAAAGTCGCCGCGCAGCTCGGCGGGGATCAGCTCGGTCGGGATGCCGCTCAGGCTGGCGCTGGTGGGCGTGCGCGACGGGGTCGGGCGGGCGGACGAGTTGCTGCGCTTGTGCTTGGGGTCTGATTTTTCGGCGGTGCTGGTGGGCGTGTTGGCCTGGGCCGGCGACTGTGCGGCGGGCGTGCCGTGGGTCGAGGCGGGTAGGGCAGGGTCCTGGGCGAGCGGCGCGGCGGGCAGGCCTGCGGGCGGCTTGGGGGGCGCGGTGGTGGTGGACGACGAGGTTGCGGGCTGCGGGAGCGGGCTGTCGGCTACGCCATTGCCTGCACTAGAGCCCAGTGTCGTGGGCTGGGAGGCGCCCGCAGCGGGAGGCGGCGCGCTCGCAGGCGGCGGGGCTCTCAGCGGCGACGCAGCGGACGCGTCCTGGGCATGCCGGGGAGGCTGGGACGGCGGCGAGGCAGGCTCGCGCGCGTGTGGTGTTTCCGTGGGCATGCTTGGCGCTCAGCTCGCGCTCGATTGGGCGATGAGGTCAGGATGCGGCGCTGCGATCGCGGGTCCTGCTATAGAAAAACTGCGGGAGCTCTCAGGCCACCGCGAGGAGCACAACACCACCTGTCCCCCAATGGCGTCGAAAGCAGCAGCGAGGAAGTTAGTGGTGTGCGGAGGCAATGGCTTCCTTGGTACGTGCTTGCTCGGGGCGCTTTTTAAACCACACGCAGCAGCCAGCTACCCAGACTGCTCCACCGCCGAGACTGACAGAGCTGACGGCCCGCTCGCCCAGGTTCGCGCATCTGCAGGGCCGCCGTGCAGCGCGGCTGGACCGTGACGAGCATCAGGCACGTCTCTCCGCCTCCGTCCTCCATCCCCCACCTCCCTCACCACACACACGCAGTCGCCGTCTCCCCTGCCGCGCAATCCCCTCCGTGCCCCTCGCCCCTCTCGCCGGCATGACGTGCCGCCGCCGTCAAGCGCCGCCGGCCTGACCGACTAGGCGACTCTCAACTGACACGTCGTGCGTTGTCCTGCAGCCGCTCCGGCGAACCCACCTGGTCCAGCGTGTCGTCGTCGCCCGACCGCCCGCCATGGGCCGCCGACGTGCAGTGGGCCAAGGCCAACGTCCTCAACCCGGATGAGTACCTCCAGCACCTCCAGGGCGCCGACGCCGTCGTGCACAGCATGGGCATCCTGCTCGAGGCCGACTACAAGGGCGTGCTGCAGGGCAAGGAGTCGCCCTTCAGCGGCCTGTCGCGCGCCTTCTCCGCCACCAAGGCGGGCAGCCAGAACCCGCTGGCACGCCGCCCGGGCGAGGAGCTGCGCCCGCAGGAGAAGGACGGCCAGCTCACCTACGAGCTGATGAACCGGGACTCCGGTAAGCTGCACCCCGTCACGCCCCCCGTCCCATCGCGCCATCGAGGCTCAATGGCTGACCATCCGTGCCGCGCAAAACAGCCATCCTCCTCGCCAAGGAGGCGTCCGCAAACAGCGTCCCCACCTTCGTCTACATCTCGGCCGCCGCCGGCGCCCCCGTCCTGCCCAAACGCTACATCACCACCAAACGCGAGGCCGAGTCCACCATCGCCTCCAGCTTCCCCTCCATGCGCAGCGTCTTCATCCGCGCTCCCTTCATGTGGGACGCGTCGCGCAGCTTCACCGTGCCGCTCGCCGCGGCCACGGGCGTCGCCTCGCTGGTCAACAGTGCTGTGGGAGGGCGGCTGACGTGGCTGATGGGCGCCGGTGGCACCAAGCCGCTCAAGGCGGATCTGGTCGGTGATGCCGTCGTCGAGGCGGTCGAGGGTGGCGAGGCGAAGGGCCCCGTCGAGGTCCCGGAGATCGAGGCGCTGGCCACGAAGGCTTGGCGCAGGAACATGCTGTGAGGGTATATATGACTGCTGTACTTGTAGAATAGTTTCCGTAGACTGTACAGGCGTACTAAAATGGACATCTCTGCTTTTCTCACCATCGACTGAGTTGGGTATAATGGTCAACCCCACGAAAATGTGAAGACATATATGTCAAGTCAGATGGGTTAACCAGAGACTATAAGGTTGCAATGACTGCCAGGTGGGGCATGTGTTCTACAAGGTAAACGATGTCTCACTGTCACCCTCGCACTAAGGTTTCGGCGCGTTCGGACCTCAACACCATGACCGTTATCACGAGATTCGAGTAAGCCAACGAAATTGAAGCAACAACCATCGGGGCGAACAAACCACATGTGAGACGCCGCCTCCTTGTCCTGCCTGTGTCGCGGCCTGTGGAAATGCTTCCGTTTCGGTGCGGTGCGTGGACAGGGATCAACACCATGGAGGTTATCGCAACATTAGAGTGGACCAACACCAGGGAAGCAGCATCGGAACATCAACGGACGGATGAGATGTGCGATCATGTGAACAAGTTTATTTGCCTCACTACTGGTGTAATTTTGTAAGTCTCGGCGTACTGTGACAGCGGAGTTCACCATCATGGGCGCTATCACAAGATTTTCGGCGTAGGCACTCAACATCAAGAGAGCGACACCACGATAGTTTGAGAAGATGACAGAAACAAAAGGTTGAGCAGGTATGCTCAGGTTGTCGCTGGCATGGGCGGAGCGCTCGGAGCAGGACTGGGGGTCAACACCACAGGCGCTGTCACGAGATCTCAGGTTGCGTTCAACAACACGTACGAGTTGTCACGATAGCAAGCAAGAATTAGATATTTGGAGACAAGTAATGGTGAATTTCAAAGACTATATAAGCTCGATCGGCCCTCAGAATATGTTTCTTCTCAGTGGCAACCGCCCTAACCGATGTTCAGTCGGAGGGGTGGTCGGCTGCCATGAAGTCAAATTTAATCTCTTAACCATCACCGGGCGTCACCTCGAGATATGGCTACGTATGAGAAAGAAGCAACGCCATGAAGTGCAAATGTGCTGAAGGTGCTGAGGGGAGGAGGAAGTAGGGAGATACTTACGATGTGCCGCTCAATGATGGAAATGGCGACCAGAGGGTATGGACAACAGGTCGAAGGCGGACAAGTCGGACAAGAAGAGAGCGAATGTTTTTCAAAATCTTGAACAATGGCTTAACCAAATGACCAAGATTGAGATGCGAACGAACAGAGAGAGAACACACAGAACGCTGCCGACCTGAGCAATGGTGGCGCGAACACGGGAGCGGACCACAGTGAGGTATTTCGTGCTGGGATAGAAGAAAAGGTCAGTGGCGTGTAGTAAATCTTGCAGCGAGTGGAAGAGAGAAGGCTGGGTGAGGACAGCTTACTTGGACCGTGACGCAGTGATAAGAGAGGGTAAAGTGCGCGCTGGACATGGTTGAACGCCGGTGACGAGCGGCGCAGCATGATGGACAGCGGCGAGGAAGGTGAGCAAGGGAGGCTAGAGGGGTAGATGGCGCATTTGTGATGTTGGAGGTGCGCCGGACCTCTTCCTCCATGGTCTTTGTGTTCCATGGAGTCTTCGTTCAACTTGCCTGCCAAGCGTAGTAAGTAAATTCATGGTGGAGATGTTGTGAGCACGAGGCGACGAAAGCAAAGTGTGGTGGTGGTGGGTGATGGTAGCCAGAGATTAAACTCAAGAGACACCATGTGAAGAGGAAAGAAAGGGAAAGGTTTGGGTCAAGGGTGTGAAGGTTTATAAAGGCGGAGGAGGCCGCGAAAGCTCGCTTGGCGGTCACCTGGGTGACCCAGCTGCTCAATCAAGTAGGAGCGGTGTGTCTGCCTTGTGCCAGCAGAACCTCATGGAATCTCGCCAAGCAAACGAGGAAGGCACGCTGCAGGTGCCCCAGCGGGAAGCTACGGCACAAACACTGACCGTTCATCAAGTGCCAAGGCATATTGAGGTTCAAAGATTAGTCATATCATTTCACACTGTGAAGCTATCTATCTATGCTAGAGGAGTTTCTAACCGTGTGCTCATAGATCACTTCTCCCCACCAAATTCCTCTTTTCCATGCCCAGCGTCAGCGTCCCCCTTTCCTGCGGATCCATAGCATTGTCTGACCAGCCAGTCCATTAGCGCTCCTAATCAAACCCGACCACTCACCGTTGCTTGCTGCGAATACATCCCCCTCTTCCCCGAAGTGCGTCAAGCAAGCACAGTGAACAGCACTTCTGAAGTTTTCAGACATGCTGCCAATGATGACATGGTCCGCGCCGGGCTTGCTACCGTCGCTGATGATGACCTTATGTAGAACCGGAAACTCGAGGTAAGGAACCTTGACGTGCAAAATTGAAGTGCTCGTCCGCAGGCTGTCGGTCATGGTGGAGGGCGGCGGCGGTGGTGTCGGATTACGCATAGTCATTGTGAGCACGGGGTACTTGTCGCTGCCTATGATCACATCCGTGCCGTGAGATCTTGCAAATTTTGGGCTACACGGCGTGTGCTTGAAGTCTCGAGGCAGCTGCACCAACGGTCTTGCGCGCTTTGGCTAACTCGAGCTTTCTCGCGGCAACAACTTTGATGTCAACCTTGATGTGGTCGGTACTATTGCAGCTGCAGGCGGTATGTTTGTAGGTGATAGTCGTTATCTTCATCGGATAGAATCACAAGCAGTTCGGATCAGATTGAGCGGAGTGAACCGCAGTGCAAGACTGCAAGCTCCGAGACAAGCGCAGAAATTGATATCTATTGAATCTCTGACAGCATTGATCAACGACAGTGATGACCTCGAGACAGACGATTGAATGAAATATGGTTTCCGTAGATTTGAAATGCCCAGGCAGTGTCATATCTTTTGACCGTAGTTGACTTCATCGTCGCGTGTTGTCGAGCTGTGACGTATGCAGCCGTGGTTCTTGCCAAAAGCACATTCACATGCATGCAGACCACAGAAATTGTGCCGTGCTGTGCTCTGTCAGATTCTAACAAATTGCAGGGCACTTAGAGAGTGTAGTCTATTCCGAAAGTTGCTGTGCAAACGCTTGAAACATTCATGCTGAAAATACGAATCATCTATTACTTTTGACCCTTCAAATTTCCGCACCAACCTCGAATCAAGCAATGGGCGCGCTGTATACCAGTGAGACGCCATCATCGCCGGCCGTAATGATCTGGTCTCCCGAGCCCTGAACGAAGCCCATGACACCGCCACCCTCACCACCTCCTCTGTGTCCCCTCCACTCACCGACCAAGCCTCTATTCGCAGCTGCTGTACCACCGCGGGCATCCCATCTCCTGACCACACCGTCGTTGCCGCAGCTCGTCAACAACCAGCTACCAGGTGCTGCTTGCGCCACGCCGACAGGTGCTGATTGCTGTGATGACGGCTTGAGGAACTCAACCTTGATGACCGCCTGCTCCGTACCCTCCTCTTCATCAATGTGTGCTTGTTGGATATGTCTGCGGACGGCGAAGCGGTGTGCGGTGTCGATGAGTGCGATCGAGCCGTCGACGCTGCCGGCAGCCATGAGGGTGAGCGGCGGTGCAGAGAACGAGATGGTCTCGACGCTATCCTGCTGAGTGTGCAGACTGGCAAGAATGGTGCCAGCCTGACCGGACGTCGCACCGGCGCCTCCTTTGGGGCCACCCGCCTGCTTTCCGCCGCCGGCCTTGTTGCGCGCGCCTCCACCGCGAGCTCCGCTGGTCGCCGACGGCTCGCCACCAATGCGCGGGAGACCAATGATGCGAATGTGACCCTCCGCGCCGCCGACAGCAGCGAACGAGCCGTTCGGCGCAACCGCTACGCTGTAAAGACCGCCGTCTACCCGGAAGCGCTCGTCGTCGCCCGTGAGACCTACGACAGCCTGTCCGCTGGCAGGATTTGTGATTCCTGCCGCGGCGGCCTCGCCAAAGACATCCCAGAGATAGAAGGAGGAGTCCTCAGAAACCGTGGCAAGAAGCTTTCCGTCGAGGGTCCAGGTGCCAGCGGTGCTAGACATGGTGTGGAGGTAGAAGGCCTGAACGATGGTGAGCGGAGACGCCTTGTCTGCAGAGTTGATGGTGTAGACCCAGACGGAACCGTCCGAGGCGCCGAGCGCAATGGTGTTGGGGTAGTCGGGATGCGGGCATGGGGATATCCAGGAAATCTCCTCGACTTCTTGCGCCTCGGCCACGAAGTTCCACGTTATGCCTGCCCCCTTGGAGCTGTCGCGCCATGCGCGCAGCCGGCCGTCCATGCCACCTGTCACGACGTACTCGCCGGCAGGCTGAGTGAAGGCGATGGCGGCGACCGAGTCGGTGTGGCCGTCCAGCTTGAACAGCTGCTTCAAGCCCTCGCGCTCCTGCGCGCCTTGAGAGTTGCCGTCTTGCGAACCCGACCAGCTGGCTGGCAGCGGTGGGTTTTCCTGCTTCTTGACCTGGGCCTCGAATATGTATCCTACGTCGTCGCCACCGCCGGTTGCGACAATGGTGGGGTTCTTTGGGTGCTGAGCGATGCAGAATATGCTGTCCTTGTGGAGGTCAAAGTGGGCGACGCTGTCGTTCTCGAGCTGGATCTCCTGCATCGGGGCGTCGTCGCCCTCGTCGTCAGAGTCCATGGGCGCATCGGGGTCGTCGGGAATGATCTCCTCGGCCTCATCGGGGTCGAGCATGTCGACCTCCTCCTGCTCTTCTGGCCGTTGGGGCGGGTTCTGCTGTGATGCCATTGCTGTGGGGTATCTCTTTGGATGATTTCGTGTAGATACGGGGTGCTTTGGGTGCGAGGAAGGAAGTGCGCAGGAGCGTTTTGTAGGTGGTGGTGTTGCTGCTTAGAAATTGTGTCGGGGTTTATTTTTCTTGGGCTCCGACGGCTGCGCGCAAAATTCCACGGCGGCGGGGGCGGGGCGATTTGCGCTTACGTCATTCTCGCGGTCGGTTCGCGCAGTATTGCAACACGCGCCTGTCTTCATGGGCAAATGAAGCACTCGCGCGGATAGATTTAACATCTCTTCTACTACACATCCGCGTCCGGGCGAGTGCTTCAACTAGTCATGTGTGAAGGGCACGTCCTTGTTGCAATTCTTTCCGAGCCGACCACGTTCTCAACGAAACAGCCAGAAATGCATTCAGATGAATTTGTCATAGGTCCTTGGCTAAACTTTCAAGCATTTTGATATGTGTACTGTAAGCGAGCTGACATGGCATAAATGTGTAGAATTACCAATCCTCCACAATGAGTTGCGAAAGACGTGGGCCAACTCAGCTCGCTGATGGGTAGTTGAGGCATCCGTCCGGGTAATTGTAATTTATCTTAATTACTGAAGCCATCCAGATGAATGCTTTAACTAATCGTATAATCGACTTGCTTACTTGATAGTTGACGCGTTATGTGGCTGAAGCAACGCTCCCTGTCTTACTATTTCTTTCGCGACCCGCTGTGCCGTCGTATTGCCGTTGATACGGCAGCTTCCACGGCCCCAGCCCCTCATTCATAACTCCAGTAGAGCTCGGAGTCCAATATTCAAAATTTAAGTGCCGTTTTTCGTTTCTTCAAATGCGTCGTCATCGTGTTATGATTATTTCCTGCATCAACAACAGAGTCCAAGACTTTTCAAACATAAATTTAGTCACTTCTCCTTTCTCTCTCGCTCTCGCGCGCTCTCCCCCTCTCTGTTTGGTTTTGTGTCGAAGAAGAAGTTTTCCAATCTCGGCACTGGAAGGAACGGTTTTCCTCTTTTCTATTCCTCTTTATCTTTTGTCACACTTCCATACAAACCTCTGCATTTCATTCCTCATTCTTCAACGGCACAGGTCGCAACGTGAAAGATAAAAAAAAGAAAAGTATCTAAAATCCTAATAAATCTTTCTATTTCCTCAACTATATAAGTCAAAACGGATTGCATGAGCTCATTCTGGTCACACATTGGCCTGCAGATTTTCAGAAACTGCCCAGAAGTACAAAATCAAACGAATGTACTTACAAAAACCTTTTGTTACCCAACCTTCCTATTCCCAGCTATTCCCCCCTGTTCCTGAAATCATGGCAACCATAACACGGTAAAGAAATGACCCGCGGTGTCTCAGTGCTGACAAAGCCTGTTCAACACACAGGAACGGGCATCAGAAAGCTGATTCATCCCACATGCCTTACAACCTCATGGTACGAACTACTCTCCCCATGATACAGGTAGCACACCACCATGCGACCACCGATAGAAGCTGGGACCAAGATTCCGGCCATCACATGGTCGCAGTCAGTGCGTTGCAAACATCACAGCCAACTATTCATACTTTGTATCACATCAAATTCAACGGCGTTGAGGGAATGGCTTGCGGTCAACTGCCTCCTGGCCATGGAAAGATACTGCCTTCTTCACCAAGGAATCATCCTCACAGTCACTGGCTGATCGATTGTGCACGCCAGCGCCAGACCCTCCCTCCACTCGCTGTGGTCCAAGCTCTCAATATCTTTGAAACACTGCAGCAGTCTGACAATTGTATATCCTCCTTCAGTGAGCGCAAGCTGTTGGCCAATGCATATACGTGGTCCGCCATTGAAGGGCAGATATTCCCAGCCAGGCCGCAAATTTTCCCAGCGCTCGGGGATAAACTCGTCAGCCTTCGGCCCCCAAATGTCTTTGCGGCGGTGCATGGCATAAGTGCTGAAACCGACATTCTGACCAGCGCGGATATGGATGGGAGACTGGCCGTCAGGACCCTTTGAGAAGTCAGTCAAGTCGAGGAAATGCTACAAAGAGGAAGACATACACCACCAACCGGAAGCGTCACGTCTTTGATCGCCTGTCTACCGTTCAACGGCACAATGGGCCAAAGGCGGAGTGCTGTTCCTGGTGTCAGTGCGGACGAGAAACGCGGGGGACCCCAGAAACTCACTCTCGTTCATGACCCACTTCAGGTACTGCATATTCTTCAGCATCTCAAACGACGGATGCTCGCCGTTCAACCCCGCCACCTCCCCCTTCAACCTCCCCATCACGCGCCTATCCTTCGTGACCGCAAACAACGCCGCAGCCAAGAGCGTCGACGTCGAGTCGCGGGCGGGAATGAGCACGTTCAGGAGGTGATCGCGGATGGCGACCGGATCGTCAATCGCCCTCGAGATCTCGTGCAGGAAGATGTACCGCTGGGGCGCCTCACCCGCCTCGTCCGACCCCTTCTCGCCGCGGGCGTGCGCGCTCCGCAGCTGCATCGCCTCCTTCACGTAGTCGTCGACGAAGTGCTGCGTCACGCTGCAGGCGTCGAGGAACTCCTGGCTGACGTTCCAGTCGGCCAGCCGGCCCAGCCGGCACCGGCGCGCCAGCTCGCCCTGGGACTTCTTGAACGCGGCCGCGAACTGCGCGGAGGCCACGGCGCTGTCGGTGACGGTCAGGGAGTTGAGGGACTTGCCGAAGAGCATCTCGCTGGCCGAGTCCAGGGTCTGCGAGGCGCGGTTGTCAGCGTCGGTTGGAAGCTGTGGCTTTGGAGTGCGGTGCTCTGTACCATGCGCTGGAAAAGCGGCTTTAGTTCCACGGGCGTCTTGCCGTCGGTTGGGATGAGGGAGATCATGTTTTGGAAGTGTCCTTCAAAGGCTTCGAGATCGGCGACTTGGTTGCGTACGAAGTTCGGGCGCACTAGGGCGCGCGCTTCTTCCCATTTGGCGCCGTCGCTGGTGAAGATACCATGGCCCATGAGGGGTTTGAAGTTGTTGTAGCCTGTGAGCGAGGGTCAGCTTGAAGCCAGCATGGGTGAGAGTGGAAGGAAAGCTTCGGCTTACGGTCGATCCCTACGCCAAAATCATTGAACTTCAGCGCAAGCATGGTCTGGATGTTCTTGGGCTGCACGTACTTGTTAATTAGATGATGTCTTCGTAAAGACCGCCTCCTGTAGTTACCTCGCATGTCCAGTAAAAGTCATCCAGCAGAACTCTGCTCTGGAAAGTGTTGCTATTTTCCTCAAAGCGCCTCCTCATGAATTCGAGCAGCGTATGCTGTGAGAGGTGACGCTCGAGCTTGCGCAAGATCCCAATGCCGAGGGGGTCCATCCATGTCAGCAAATTGTCGACACGTGCAGGTTTGCAGCCATTGTTCTGGGCAAATTGGGAATTCCTGTGCCATTTCAGCAGCTTTTTCAGGAGTGGTAGCAGTAAGCATAGCGTCGCAACGGCCCAGATGGCTTGGTTAGCCATTGTAGCGAGTCTTCCTCCGATATCGACTGCCCGCAGTTGCGGATAGTGCACGCGAACATCACTTATGCCTCGATGAGGTATCGCAGCCTGGCGGTGGTCGTCGGCAATCGAGTCAGGCAGTGTCTTGCCTTGGCGGTTAAATTCACACCGCTGTTCATGCAGGGTGACTGCAGGTGGCCTCGACCTCGATCGTCGCAGGGGTGGCAACAGGCGGCACTTCCCACGAGGCTTTTTTTCCCTAGTCCCCATGGTTCAGCTACTCAGTGCACACCCCGCCTGAAACAAGGCGGGCTAAAGTGGAGCCCCATGCATGTGCTTACACTACGGGCTTCGAGAATTGTCGGCCTTGGTGTACTGTAAGTGTGTTGTATTCGACTATGCCAACTATAATTCGACGTCTGAGGCTCCAGTAGCTGTGGTGAAATCAGTGGTAAATATGCTAAGCTACAGAGACTTACTAGCTGAGATCTTGACCTTGATCCACAGCCAAGCTCAAGCAAAGGGAGTGATAAGGTTATTCCCGCCCACAACGATACTTGGCGAATACTCAGTCTCGTGTTGTGCCTGCTGCTCTAACCGGAACAGGAAGGATTTCTCTTCCCCAGCTTCTCGCTAAAACTAACTACAATCGCTTCTTATACTGACTCGGATTCCCTCCGAGATACACGAAGACCTGCTCACGACCGCTCTCCGTGGCGAAAGCAGTAATCCCGCGCGATCGGTTACAGTGAACAGCGCAGCGGATGCCGATGGGGTACGCACGACGCCCACCCCACCATCGCCCGTCGCTCGCACCACCACCACCACCACTGACTCCCACCCGCCTCCATCACAGCTCCGTACGCCGCGGCTCCTCCCGCACCCCACCCTCCTCCCCCTCCCCC
>RKSS01001251.1:0-22536 GCA_009829855.1 Neofusicoccum kwambonambiense
GTGGGGGTTGGCGGGAGGGGGATGGAGGGCGTGCCGGAGGAGGGGCCCGGGGCGGCGAGGGAGAGCGTGGCGGTGAGGCCGAGTGATGATGTGGGAAGCTTTTTGTGCGGATTTATTTACTACACGAGCTTGGCGTGGTGGTGGGAGAGGGAGGGGGAGGTGGAAGTGAAGCGGCCGGTGTTGTTTTTGCATGTGCCGGCGTGTCCGGATGAGAGGGATGTGGAGAGGGGGAGGGATATTACGGTGGAGTTGATTAAGGCGATGGTGGGGGATTGGTTGGCTCAGAAGGAGGAGGCGAAGAAGGAAAAGGGGGAGGGGGAGAAGGGTGTGGAGGTTGGCAAGTAAGTACATAAGATGTTGCTGCGGTGGTGGTGTTGCATCCCTGACTTTTTGTATTGCATCTTTCGGTCTTCTTGTGCATCATCATGGTTCTGGTTTCATTCATGTATTTCTTGCAGTCCAGTCATCTTGGACAAATATTTCGGCTAGATTTGTGATTCGCCATCTGAAGAAATAGCTAAAGATCCTGTAACACACTCAACCTATGGGCCTACCAGGGTATTAGCACGGGACAAGCTTGTCAGTCCGAACCCTATGTACCAGACCTATTGGTTAAATACGAGGCACGTTGCGTACTCCAAGCCACACGATCTCCTCCTTTAGCGGAAGGGCCGAGCCGCAACGCCACAGGCTTCTGAAAATCTACGACTGTGTTACCAAGAACGAAGGCGGCTATAAATAAGCTAGCTATAACATTTAGTTTAACCTCATTAGAAATCTAAAAGTTTCGCGTTGGTATGAACGGATTATGGTTCCTTGAAGATCCAAGATCAAGTGATATTAGCTAATAGGTGCGATGAGAGTAGTAGAGGATTGGGGTTACCGAGATTTAACCGCTTCGTCGGCCGACCTGCATACTGAAGAGAGCGAGAGGCACAGTTTGTTCTTTCTCATCGCTAGACCGAGGTTCTACCTCGGCCGGAACTTGGGCTCTTTTCTTATCACACGACGCTATAATAGATGTTCATCCCGTTACCAGCTACCTCAACATTCCACGCTCTTCTTTTTTCAGCTTACAGCATCAACTGTTGCAGAGAGAAACGGCATTCTGTTATATCCGAATCTTTAACTGAAGCCCTCCACCCACACTGCACACAGTACTCAACAGCCCGTATCACGTCAAAAATTCTTGACCTTGGCTCAAGGATGTCCGTCGTTTATACTGTTCGTATCTATCTACCGTCCTGCTTATTATTCATCCCTGATCTGATACTCTAAACTTCCAGGTTCTCTACCCAAAAGGCTCTGTCTTTGATCCCGACTACTACGCCAACAAGCATATGCCACTGGCGATGGAACTTCTCCCCAAAGTCTTGTTGAGCTACCAGGTGTACTCTTTTCCGGACGATTCGCCGTACGCCATCCAATGCGACATTGAGTTCGCTAGCGAAGAAGCATACCGCGGTTGGGTAGACACCGAAAACGGAAAGAGGCTGAAAGAGGACCTCAAGAACTTCAGTACGGAGGCGCCGACGATTATGCAGAAGACGCATGTGGTATCGAGCTCGTGAAGATCATGTGAAAGAGAGGGTAGGCTGGGGGCAAAAATGCTCTGCCGCGTCCTACTCAATTGTTGGATTATCGTCATTTAGCTGTCAAATGAAGCTATCTAGCCAAACACGTTATGTCGCGGATAATCTTCTGTGAATCCCTCTTCAATGCTATGTTTAGAAATATGTATATGGTAATCAATACCCCCATCATTTACTTAGTCGTTGTTCCCTCAGGCAATCCATTGATTTCTTCTTCAGTTTCACGTATTCAGATCTATCTTTTTATTGGTTATGTAAGAGCCTTAGCCTTTGGTGGACAAAGAAGCGCTTCCACAGATCTTTTCTTCAGCAGGCAGAAAATTGCGACGTTGGTTTGTACACTACGCAAAATCTGGGAAGAAAGATGCAAGCATTGTAGTGAGACAAATCCTCCCTGCTCGTTCTCCGTACCCTGTACTTAGATGTGTCCATCAGATGCTCAATCAGCCGCGTTCCGGAGCACCTCCGCTATACGATAGTATTCCGGCTTCGCAGTGAGATTTGGCCAGAAAAGCTGGGCATCTCCAAGCCCCGGCCTCGAACTCGGCACCCAGCTGACCGTGTCCCAGAAGTCCCACACCGTAACCCCGACACAAGCCCCAACCTTCTGGCACGCCGCGACGACATTAGCATAGGCTTCCGCCTGCTGCTCCAGCTTGGCCTCGTCACTTGGTAGTGGGACGCCGACGTCCAGCTCTGTGATGGCGATCTCGAGGTTCGGAATAGAGGCGAAGTAATGCATGGTCTGCAACATGGCGGTGTAGTCTGGAGCCTTGCCTACCGTCTCGTGTCCTTCTATACCTACACCATCGATGGGAACGCCGTTGGCTTGGAAGTTCAAGGTCATTGAGCGCACGGCGCCTACCTTTGGATTGATATCCGTCATGTTGTCATCATTGTAGTAAAGCTTCGCCGTCGTATATTTTCGCGCTGTCTTGAAGGCAAATTCGACGTATTCTGGCCCGATAGTATCATACCTACGCACGGAAACAGCGTCATTAGCATCATTCATATATTCTAAAAGCAGAAAGACCCACCAAATGTGTGACTGCCATGTGCCATTATTATGGAATGCTTCGTTTACAACATCCCAAGCGTAGCATTTCCCCTCGTATTTGGTCACAACATTCCGGATATGATTCTCCAGGATGGACATCAGCTCTTCCCGAGACCAAGACTGAGAAGTGAGCCAGCCAGGCAGTGCTCTGCGCCAAACAAGATTGTGGCAACGGCGAATTTGGCCGTTCTCGAGTGCGAGGTTCATGAATTCATCCGACTGTGTCCAGTTGAATACGTTGCGTAATGGCTCCGTAGATTCGAACTATGATTGATCTTGAATTTAGTGGTAGAAATGTTGTAAGTCTGGATTGTTTCTCTTTTGGGGTTGATGACTTTGAAAGAGAAAGTGTCGGTGTTGTGTTTCGGAAATATGTAGCATACTACGTCTGCCTCCCACCACTTGCTTAATTGATAGAGGTTGAACAAAACTTACCTTGAATGCATTGGCACGAGTGATCTGGCCCCATTTGTGTGTGTCGTTGAGGATGGCAACGTACTCAGATTCGTTCAGCCTGTGGGCGGCGGTGCCGAAGTACATCGAACCTGCCCTGACCGCTAAATCGTTGAGTCCATCTATAGAAGAAGCTATGATAGCTGTAACATGAATAGCTCCGGTGAGGTAATGCAGTAGTAAGGGGCAAGAAAGCTTCATCATTCCGGATTAAAAGAAAGTATTGAGGGCTTCCGATAATGATTAGTGGAGATGCGAAAGTCCGGTAAGTGCGAGATGAGGAGAAACATATAATTCTTGAGGACTTACGTTAATGCCGCCTATGGACAGGGTATGATAGTATCTTCTCTCATGCGAGAAACCATACCAGTATTTCACCAGCGCACGTACTTGAGCCGGACGGACCCTGCTGTTCAACAAAGTTTCTGAGCCTAATTAACCTTGGCATCAGGAAGATCAGAATGCCGAGCGCTCCAATTTGCGGGGCTGGAATATTTAAACCAATAGCCTCGATATGCGCGCTGCGGTTCGGTAAATATCATCTGAGAACCGAGAAAATAAGGTGCCAGAAATAATGTCTGTACAATTTAAGCTTTCTCGGGTATTTGCGAAACTCTTAAAACATATCGATGGGGAAGTATGCCCCTCCTACAGCCGATTTTGTACGTCCCGTTTGCCTCGGATATGGGGGCTCATTGCCGACACCGAGAGAATATGGATTTTTATTCACGGGAAAAAAGAGCACCAGGGTGTTTCAACAGGGGTTTTTAATGCCGATCCGATATAAAGACAGGACTTTAATAGAGCTGGAGAGAATGCGCGCTGTATAAACGTAGATTTCATCATTCCCTGTAATCCTCCAATTGATTGAGAATAGTCAAGGATAGCAATGCTGTGTGAAAAGATTCGCGAGTTCCGCCACCATGAGTGAGGGTGTTTGAAACAAAAGAGTTATCAAGAATATTCCATGGAAGCATTATCAATTCAAAGAGGCGTATCTCGTAGATAACATCGTTTTGTTCCTGTCTTGCTTTCAGACCAGTTGTGTCGCATCTATAAATGGCCGGTTCGGCTGAATATTGAGTCATATCACTCAAAACCATGTGAAATGTATCTTGAAAACATAGAACGACCCTGAATTGCCTCTCTCAAACTCCCGTTCTAGTGATGATGTTTGGAGAAAACTCCGCGCAATTCCATTTTCAATCATTTCATAGGATTGTCTGCTTCCCTGAAGACAACCAATAAGTATTTCTAACGCCATTACACTAAGCGCTCAAATACAATAAACAGCTCAAACCCGACACAGATCTATGTTAAATGACATTGTGCCTCTAGACTATCTCCGCCATCAACAATTTTTGCTTAATTTTTAATCTTGTGAATTTTTTCCACAAGTGCCAGCCCATGAACGTCAGAAGAGTGACTGGACCAATAACTGCCAGTAAAAGCCACCACTGGTCAGAAACATACAGACCTCTCCCAGCACCACTTGATATGTCCCCCGAACTCGGATCCGGCTTTGTCGGCCCGGTGAAAAGATTGGTGCCAAGTATACCGGCTACAAAGGATCCTGGTAGGAAAAGCATGGTGACGACAGAGATGGTACTCATAGATGCGCTCTCGTACATAGCCTGCTCGGCCACTTTGGCGCTGCTCAGATTGAAAAGCTTGATACATGTAAGTTACAGACTTTGGGACGTGAGGCGTCAGCTTACAAGATCCAGCAGCCGCTGTGCTCTGCATGCCACATCTTGCACCGAATTCCGGAAGTACGCAACCTGATTTTCGAAACGATCGAGATCCTCTTCCACACGAACGTATGACCAGCCTCTTTCGTCCGGATTTGGTATCCTCTTGACTTTCCTAAAAAACCGGTCATGCTGCTTCCGCAGCTGGTTGATCAGTTCGAGGATGAAGTTCAGCTGTATCTTGTCCTGCTCGAGACTGGCTAGAGCTAAGTGAATCATGCGCAAATCTACCGTGTCTGATTTCTCGTGCACTTTCTTTTCTTCCTTGCGGATGGTATCCCGAGGATCTCGCGCAGCTCGTCGATAATACTGTATGGTGGAGCTGAAGTGGAAGAGAGACAGTGCGAAAGGGTTATCTGCGAGTTTAGTGGTACTCGGCTGTTTAACGAGCTCTTTGAGCTTCTCAATGAGTCCCGTTTGAAGGTGCGACGGCAAGTCGTTGTAGGAGCGGTATTTTAAAAGAATTACGCTCTTTTGAGTCTTCACATCATAACGAGTGATTATGGTCATTTTGAGGTCAGCTTCGTTGCGAAGCTCGCGGAAGTATGCGCGGGCACGAATAGCGTACCAGAACTCTGCCAAAATGCTCTGTTAGCTTCTGGAGATTATTATTGCTTTAGCGAATAGATACCGAAGGCGCTCTCGTTCCCACTGTCGTCGGAAATGATTCGCGATCCAAATATTTGCTCCTGACCTCTCACGTGAGATGCTGTTGCAGGCGCAATATCGTGTGCCAATAATATCTTCCGTAACGTGTTCTGGGAAACATTCAATTGTGACTTTGCGATGTTCGGAATACCGTGACCGCGGCGGTATATATCGGTGGAAGAATTGGTATTGGCGTTTATTAGCTCATTCGCAAGTGGCTCTTTCTTCTGCGAGTCTGTCATTTTCCCCAGTACTCGTTCATGAGGAGTTGGTTCCAGAAGTATGAAGCGGACTTGTGGCTGTGGTTTCCTTGGATCCTGGATTGATATGAGACGTTGAGGTTTGTGCTTTTACTTCAGAGTAAGCTTACCAAAAGAAGCTCTATCTCATCATCGTTGCAATACCGTATATCACCTTTCCCGTTGTCGTGATCTAGTATCAAGACTGATGATTCCTTCGCGTAAGTCTCTGTTCTCCACGAGGTAGACTTCTTCTCCAATTCTTCGTGCCAGAAGCGTCTGTCATCGAAGTCAGCACAATTAGCTGGATTGTCTGATGATTGAGTTGCGAGGTTGACTCTGCAGTCAGTCTGGTCCATGATACCGGCAGACCCTGTTAGGGATGGCCTTAAAAACCTAGATTGAGGACTGACTATGAAGGTCAGGTCCAAGGCTGCAGAACGCTAAATATATGTTTCTGTTGGCGAGGCTGAAATTTCAGGCAAACCCAATGAAGCCATGAAATCCTTCAGCGTTACACAAAGTGTTATACTAAACCCATTTTAGATTGACCGGCTGACAGGCTCAGGGCTGAAGATAGGCAAAGGTCTCAGATTTGAGCCGAAAGGAACGTGATAAGGCTGCTGACATTCAGCCACGACATCCATCCCTACAATCCAGCAAAGTTGAAACTAATTTGGTCGGAAGTATGATGCGATGCTAAGGTATGGTTGGTATTGAATAGCTTGTCAGCACAGGTTCACTGCCTTGTGAGGCTGTGCTGTTTGAAGTGAACGAAGATCCTTACCGGCTGTGAATATGTATGAACAAAAGCAAAATTATAGCCCAGATTCACTCATGATTGTGCCGTGAGATAGGAGTATGTTTTTCATTCATCCGATAGTTACTTCACGATTCGAGTTGATATTCGATCGTTGATTATGTTTGCTATCGAATCAAAATCACCCATAAATCACCACGCTCACGTGAGAGGCACGTGAGTTCCCCAGGCCCTTCATTGGGCCACTAATGCAATGCCCCTTCATGGACATATCTATAGTTTTGTAAAAGATCAACACTGCCCATTTCTGCTTTGTAGAAAGCGTTATTGAATCAGTTCAGTTTGGGAAATATGGTCATGAGTAGCACAGCCTTACTTACCCCGCCCCTTCAGACCCCACTTTCGGATTTGGTTCCTTCGACTCTTACCACAACCTTAGATATGGAGAGATTCGACCAGTCAACAAGGCTTTTCTCGTTTCCCGCTCTGCCGGCTGGTTCACCTTCTAAACAGAACTGGTATCAAGAGCTGTTAGACCATCCTGCTTGTCAAAATAGTCCGGTTAGTGCTGATTTTCTCCCATAATACCCTGTATTCCAATTTTCAAGCATTGGGACTCACACCAATAACATCCAATTGTTCGATCTTGAGGTACCAATGCCTCAAGTGAGAGGAGAAGAAGTATCAGTTATCAGAATGCTTCCTCTCAATAACGATATGAATAAATGGCTCCGATAAGAATGCATCATCGCTCAAAACTTACATCTCTCCATAAATCTGATTTTTGGCGCAGCGGAAAATCCAAGAGGCATATGAACACCATCGGCTTAGCAGTCTCTCTTCTTCCATCTCACACTTCAACCATAGAGCCACGACACCCGACTCTGAGTCCGACAGCTCTAGCCGCCCAATCACACCGGATACTGCGCTCATAAAACACCTGGCTCGTTCCTTAACGGACTTGCGCTCCGAGGAACTTCTGTCTTCCTCTCCGGCCAACTGTCTCGTACTCTGGGCTCGACCGCCGCCACATCTCCTTACCCTCATAGAGTCTCTCCAAACCCGCCTCGCCAACCTTATTGGGAGTGGTCTTCATCTTATACCTCTCTCACATGTTCACTTATCTGTCCTCGAGCTTTCGCACAACCATACTATCTCTCAATTGATCGATGTCTACCAGGCGGTAGGGGAAGAACTTCTGCGAACCATGCTTCAGCTCCCTCTCGCAGAGAAACCGGCGTCGCACGGACGAGAAACGGAACCCCGACTCGTAAAGCCTCAGTTGATGGTGGATCGAAAGGGTGTGGCTGTGACTTTCGTACCGGATTGTGTCGTATCGGCAGAGGAGCAAGAGAAAGAGGCTGGTAAGCAAAAGGACAAGGATAATGAGGACTGTGTCGCGAGGAAGCCGTTCACTTATCACCACCTTCGAGCGTCGTTGCATGATTTGGCACTGTCGAGCGGCGTTGAGATCGATACGTGCTACACCGCGCCTACAGCCCATATCACCATCGCCCGCTTTGTGTCATCTGCTTTCTTCGACGACGATTTACACAGCAAAGATGACTCCAGTTCTGAATCATCAGCTGCGGTCCCCAATAAGGACCTGCGCCGAGCAAGAGGTTCCAGAGCGGCCTTGTGGGTTGACCTAATCTGTAGTATCAACGAAGAGCTACGCATACGATCTCAAGACTCAGAAGCAAGAAAAGATCTTGAGTGGGTGGTAACAGGGCTCGAGGTCCAACTGGGATACGTCAAATTTGGGAGGGAGAGGGAAAAAGCCAAGATGACTGGGCCTGAATTTCTGTCCAGATAAGGACTCTCATTATTAGTTTTGTGTCGAGGTGGCCTGCTGCCTATGTGTGAGAGGGCTGCACCAGGCATCCCGATTGGGGAAAGCGCAGGCAACCACGCGACGCGATTTCCTCGGTTCGCTCGGAAAACGGGTGACGCGAACAAACCCCTGGCGCCTGGCGGATCTGAGCATATCAACAACGCATCCTCGACACTCTGCTCCAGTCTGTATACAGATCCACCATGGGGTCTTGGGACTGCTACTGTGCCATCTGCGGCTCTACCATTTCCGGGGCCATCATTTCTGAAAAGCCCCGCACAGCCCGCTTCCACAAACGTCGAGCAGAAGAGCGTCGTGAGGCTGCCGCAGCCGCTGCGGGACAAGATGCTCCTGTTGACGAAGAGAGCGACGAGGATAACGACGACAATGAATCCCTCGACAGCTACGACGAAGAATACAGCTATGACCCGGCTATTCTCAGCGACGAAGATATCGAATGGACGCGCTCTCTCCACATCCTGGGCTTCAACCCAGATGCAAACAACGTCACCAAGTGCGTCGCCCCTTCTCCAAGCTGTGTCATGTCTGATAACATTTTCCAGGGCTTTCGTTGCGGGGCCAGGGTTTTATGGGGATTATGTGTGTTCAACTGACCTTACTCACCAATTCATTGCTGACAGAGCAGGGCGATTACGGCCTGGAGAATGATACAGTCGACGATGTGCCAAAATCCACGCCCTTCTGCCAATGTGATACATCTGACTGAGGTTGTCAGATCCTAGTCGGCCGGACGAGAATGCATTCCCCTGGTTCATCTCCTTTTTGCCTACAGTTGCCGGTCGTTCATGCGCTGACCTTGTCTTCCAGCTACCGCACGGATGGTTCTGGGGCTCCGCCGGTGTTCCCGTTCCATTGGTGTTGCTTTGAGCTTTTGCTGAAAGTTCTTACCAACACTACTGACCTTGACCGACTAGACAAAGAGCTCCTCTACAACGTCATGCAAGACCTAGCTCAGGACGACACTCGCTGCTTGAGCTTGGATTATGGAGAAGCAGGGGCTGCGCAGAGTCAATTTTGGGAATCGTTGCCTGGACAAGAGGTAGATAGCCCTCAATTCTCGCAATGCAGCTCCCACTAAACGTTGCCTCTAGTTTTTGGTCGTGAAACCTGCCTTTGCCCCGCTGCTTGCAGACATCCTTCCCGTCGCAAGCGGAGGAGAAATTTTCAAGAACTCGCCGCAGGCCGAAACACCTGCAACTCTGGAAGCCCGCATTGCCAAAGATCCATTCGCCAATATGTCGTACGACATCTTATACAAGATTCTCTGCTTCCTTTCCTTCGACTCCATCTCAAACTTGAGTATCGCATCTTGGCCCGTCCATGTCTCCCTCCGCAACAACGGCGGCTTTTGGAGGCAGCTTTCCAGAAACTCCATGCCGTGGTTCTTCGAGCTGCATGGCCTGATGGAGGACGAGAAGCTAATGGAAGGTCGCAACTTCCACAAGCTCTACCTATGGCTAGAGAAGATGACGAGACCAAAGCCTTGGGTGAACGAGTCATTCATGGCTGTTGCGAACCGGCGTCGAATCTGGGGAGTCTGCGAGCAGCTTGCAGGCGTGTATCACACTCGAATGAGCAAGCGTGCCAACAGAGAAGAGTTCGGCGAAGTGGCTAATCTTATCTGGAAGCACGCCAATAATCCGCAGATGCCACTGGTCGTATATCTGCAGCCGACCGCCAACACGGAAACGGTCTCGACGCAGTGGGTGCGGTCGTTGGAAGAGCTCGACTCGGGAGTCGCCCTTTTCCACGCGTTCTGGAATGATGACGGCTCCCTGGCCGGGTTGTCAATGTCCCTGTCTGGGGGCAGTCAAAGGCTTTTTGGAAGAGATAATGCTGTAGAAGGCGTGCCGAAGCACACTGTGACAATCAAGTCACTTTCAGAGTTCAAAGGACTCATTCTGCACCTCAAGCCCATGCAAATTGAGAAACGAGGCGCGGAGACCTTCATCGTGGGGATCACCGTAAGTCACATTATTCTTCACCTTTCAGAGTCACATTACTGATACAGTCGAAGGTCATCTGCGACTCCACACAATACATCCTCGGAGACACCGACGAGGAATACCCTCAGCGCCCGCTGCTGATCAACGAAGGAAAGAACCTCGTAGGAGTGGTGGGCACATAGCAGTAATTTCGGCCCCACACCTTACTTTTTCAGTCACATGCTGAGCCAATATCACCAGAACGACAAGATTTGCCGCCTTGGCCTCCTCCAATTTTCCCGGCCACCACACGACGATTTCGACCTCCTCCGGCCCGGCTCCCCACGCGCTGACATTCCCTACCTACAGAGACACTTGTGGAAATACAGTTCAAGAGGAAATCTCGGCACTCACACTGGCTCAACCATTCCTATCAAAATCTGGGATCACCCATCTCTCCGCGTGATCTTCTCCCGCGATCCCAGGTACAGCGCGCGCAGTGTCCCCGAAGAAGTACTCCCCTTGGAAGCCCTCATTTGGGCAAAGGACGCAGAGGAGCTGCGGACCATCAAACGCATCTCCGCGTACGTGACTGAGGGGGGCATGATATCCGGGACAGGGGTTGACGGGCAGCCGTTCTCGAGGATTTATCACGACGTTTGCGGAGCCCGCGTCGAGTACATCCCCGATTGCAAGCAGCCGAAGCGGTTCGTCGGGGTCGGCAAGGAGGTTTGGGATGATGACACAGGGGGCGACTGGGAGGAAGACAATATGGCGCATTTCGAGATCGACGGGCCTGGAGGTGAGGTGGTTACGAGGGTGGAGGTGGCCATGCACGAGAACCCCAAGGCGATAAAGGTAAGAGCTTTCAGCTCCTCTGCGTTGGCGGTTACCGCTGAACTTTCCAAACAGCTTTTCACCTATCAGGGACGCGAAACGTACTGGGGGGAGCAGAAGCTGGAAAACTGGCGAGTCTTGGAGGTGCCACAGGGTGAGACCATCTTCGGACTGGTGTTTGCGTTCGGTCAACCGAGCCGGTGGAACAATGTGACGAAAACAAACGTAAGTGAAGTCCTTTTTGGATGCTTTGATTTACATGACAGCAACGCGGCGGGAGTGGCTGACAATCCTCCAGAAACACAAGAAGATGTCCTCCATGGGTATCATTACATTGCCGCTGGGAGCTGAATGATGCTTTAGAAACGTAGCATCATACACACATAGCCCCGGTCTTTTGCAAAATACCTTTTGCAATGCAACATTCATCCATATAAGGCGCGAACTTGACTCAGGAATGATTCTATAAGTTCTGACTGAGAATATCCTTTGCGCACAACGTGCGGTCGAGACTCCCAGCGAACTTCATCATGAGCTTCTTGTTTCTCAGTAAGTGAACCACGTAAAAAACGGAGGATGTATTGTTTTCTACATAGCAGGCATATCCTAAGAGGCATGGCAACGTGAATGTCGAAGATGGAAAGGGTTCTTGAAGACAGCAAGAGGATGACTAAACGAACGTGCCAATACCAAAATGTCAGAACGCGGCATCGATGGGTACGAAGACATACAGGCTCAGGGGAAGACCACACAGTTGGAGCGATGATGAGATCAAAGGCGCACTTAAGGGCGGGCTTCATCTTGAGGATGGAATGGGCGCAGAAGTTTGCTCTCTCATCAGAAGTCCCAATCGAATATCTGAGAAGGTTGCAACAGTATAGTTTTCAAAATTACCGCCACTTATTGCGGATGCAGGTAAGAATGAGCGGAGACTAAACACGCCACAACTCGGCAGGCAATCTGCATTGACTCTAGACGCTCACTTCTACGACCTCACGCCTTTGCATTCCGATGATATGCATAATGAGTAAGCAATTCCTCATTCAGAGCCACCGATGTACTGTTCCTAATGCTTTGAAAAATCTTGTTGGCTGGCTCTGGCTGGAATGGTCACGTTTTTGCGTCATTCAAAACGATACCGAATACCGTCATGTAGTTCAAAGACGCTTTACCGAAAGATATTTTCAAGGTCTGGGTATGTACCTACGGTTTTGCTTCTATTTTTGTAGCCAGTCAGTGCTACGGAAACCCCCAGGATCTTGGAAACAAACTTCGCATGGCAACACGAAAAACCAGAAGTTCTTCCATCCGTATAGTTTACCCAATATTGATTTGAAGCATGGCGCCAAATACAATAGGAGTGAACCAAACCAGATTTCTATTACTGAGGCTATGTAAATCATTACTCTTCAAGCTCGTCACAGCACAACACGCCCTCCAAACCGAACAATCTTACGTGGAGCCCGAGTTATCTGCGCATGAGAACGCCGAGCCTGCATCAAACAATTAGCACTCATTTTCTTCTCATCCGACTCTCAAAAGGACCATAAGGAACTTAAAACTTACCAATCAACCCGCTCGCATACGCATCAATAATCTCCTGCACAACACCATACGTCCCGCCCGCCAAAAAGAACACCCCGAGCACCACCAAAAACCAATGAAACCAATACGCGCCCTTCTGCGCCAGGGTGCCGGTCCTCCAGCTCCCATAATCATACAACCACAGCCAGCCGGGCAGACTGATGGCCAGCGGGGCGAAGCACACGGTCCCGGTCAACGCGATCAGGTAGTTGAAGATGGGGATGCTCTGAGCGAGGATGAAGCTCAGGCTGCCGAGGCACAGGACGGTGCCGAGCCAGGTGCCCCAGTGGACGAGGGTGTTGGACTGCAGGTGGCGGCTGTTGCGCAGCACGCGCACGAAGACGTACTTGGACGCCACGTGCAGGTACAGGCACGCCGACACGATCAGCCCGACCAGCCCGATGCCGTACGCCACCTTCTTGACCGTCGGCCCCGCGCTGCCGAGCGACGGCGAGGCTACCCATGCGCCGCACCAGCGGTAGACAACGAGCGAGAAGGAGAGGTACGCGGCGGTGACGAGGGACATGCAGACGTAGCTGCAGGGAGTTAGAGAGGGTGTGGGGGAAGGGGAGGGAGGGAGCTTACAGGGCTTTCTTGAAGTCTTTGGGGTTGCGCATCTCCGAGATGACGGGCAGGAAGGCGGATGTGCCGGCGGAGGAGACGAAGATTGTGGCGGAGGCGGTCATTCCGGCGACGAAGGTCGGGTAGGCGATGGCGTGGTAGCCCAGCTCGTAGGGCCCGGTCTGCGGCGCGGCGGCGGGGCGGTCGCGGGTGGTGACGGCGATGACGACGATGAAGACGGCGATGAAGATGGAGAGGAAGCCCGCCCAGGTGAGCCAGGCCACCTTTTCGAACTTGCGGACTGCGGCTGCCATGCAGACTACGACGGTGGCGATGAAGGCCCACCAGTTGGTGCAGGCGGCGTGCTCGGAGAGGGCATTGAGGCCGGTGGCGACGCCGATGATGCCGGAGCCGGAGCAGAGGACGTATCTGGGAGATGATGTCTGTCAGTTTTCTACTTGTTGAGGAGGTGAACGGTTTTGGTGCAATACTCACGCTACGATGAAGAGGAAGCCGGTGACTTCCCGTGCCACCACGCCACCGACATGCTCAGCCATGTCAGCAATAGAGTGGCAGTGCGCGTGGTTGTTCCTGAAGTTTCCCTGGATCACGGCTGTGTAGGTGTTTAACGCGCCCCATCCGATGACTGAGAGCGCGCCGCCCACAGCACCCAAGCTGTACATAGCTGTGGGGATGGAAAGGACTCCGGTGGCGAAGATGACCTTCAAGAAAATCACGGTGGCTTTCACCTGCAACGAAATCAATTGGCATCATATGCAGAGCTGCTAATTGAAATGGGGGAGCTTACCCATCCAACGGTCCTGAAATCAACGCCGTCCGTCGTCTTCTTGAACACCTCAAAGTCATTCTCGGCCTCCTTGTCGTACATGATGGCCTCGGAGTCTCCAACACCATGGTCCGGCGGCGTCCCCGCAATGTCGAGGCTCGATTTCTTCTCCGACATGGCGCAAAGCGATGGAGTCTGGGTGAAACGAGACGGGACGCGGGCAATTGACTTGGCGGGAAGGGAAAAGAAACAGAAAAATGCGAGCCGACTTCACCTGCGCAATGACAACACCAGGCAGATGTATATAACAGCTGCCGATCCACCCTGGACCGGAGATAGTGCACGTCGAGGTTCCAAGCGTTGCAGATAACAGCATGCGACCCCTCCTTCGGCCATCCCACTTTCGGTATCTGACCCTGGATGATCAACTGTCGAGCGTGAGCATGCTGCGAGAATGCGGGAAACCCAAAGGGCCTTATCTCTGCCAAGTCAGTCTACGAATCGTGTTATTGCTAATGCACTGCCAGGGCTTGTGGCACGTACGCGTATTAGAAGCGCTGTGAAACGGGCCACAAGCTGGCCAGGATCGGGTGTTGCTGCCCCTGCATTGGGGCGCGCCTGGCGCGACCGGAGGACTCGTTCCCATGGCGTTGGAATCCGATCCCGTACACCTTAAAGTTCAGAGCGCACTGCTGCGTGCGATCGAGGTCGTCGGGCTGGGATGGAAGCGGAGGAGGTTGAGTTTGGCTTGCGACGGCGGCGAGAGTTGCCGCTGTTCGCGCCAGACTTTCTGGGCTCTTCTGGGCGCAGTCCTCTATCAACACCACGGCATTTCCCTTTCTCACGGATCCAGCGCAGAAGATAAGCATCGTAGGACCGGCGGAGGATGCCCAGTGTCTATACCAGCCACGTGCGCCTGACTCGCCGGGCGTGTTCGCTGCGGGAATACCGCCACGGAGACAACGGTCCGCGCCTCCACCTCCACCACCAAGCTCCACAATAATGACAGTCGTGCCCGGAAGGGACGGCGTTGTCCCCAGATTTGCCCTGGCCGGACGGCAACCTTGGCCGCGGCGCGTCGGCTTGGCTGTTTGGGGTCGCCCGCTTATCGGGCGCGCAGTCCGAGGGCAGCCTGATAAGCTGATAATGTCCTCTCATCCCCACTGGCTGGAGCAGGATATGCCGGGCATTTCTGTCTGCTCCGGCCAATGGCGGGTGGATCTATGGTCCATTGAAACACTTGACTTGCGCAAATCATGGCCAGGCACCGACCATTGATCAGCCGATCAATTGATGCGGTAGGTTCATGACACCACCTCCTCCAGAGCGTACCCTTAGTATTACTGTTGAGTCTTCTCACTTAGCATAGCTAGGCTTTTCCTAGATTTCTCTATGCACTTCCCAGAACCATACAGCTCGAGATAGTCTTGCGTTATCAGCAACTGATGCCGCTGATTGTTCAGCCCCCTCATCCTTTGTCGAAACAAAGCACCACTCATGAAGCCATCTCCCGCAGCTTTTTCGTCTCTAAATACATTGATCTCTTTCTCCTCCCGTTGCCAAAAGCATTATTCGTAGCGTTTTGAAAAGTGGTAGTCGTCCTCGCTGTACGTCATGTCTGCGTACTCAAGCTTCACCACCAATACGTGAGGCTAAAAGGTAATTCATTTGAATGGTCAGCATGACTACCTTTTGTCTTCTCTTACATTTAGTTCACGGGCAGCTTGAGATCACTTGCTCAGACATTCTTACGTAGTCAGTGGATAGAAAAGGGTTGAGGTTCTGATTCACCGGACTCTTGGAACGAGTTGACCTACGGTAATCGCCAACGTCGCAATCAATTACTGGATTTGGGGAGACTTGTTGCTCTGAACGCCAGGCTGAACGCCAGGCAGCACTCCAGGCAGCACTGTAAGCTGCACGCCAAGCAGCACGCCAGGCTGAACGACGGGTTGAACGACAGGCTGAGCGATAGGCTGAAGGACAGGCTGAGGGAAAGGCTGAACGACCCCGCATTCTTACTTATAAATACTGTCCACAGGTGGGTTTGAAACCGCATACTGTACCTTTGCCCCAACGACCACTGAGCGTCTCAATCCCAATGGATCCTGCTTCCGGTATCGGCCTTGCCGCCAGCCTTATCACGATCTGTGCTGTCTTTCTGAATAGCTGTCAACTACATAGTAGTCTCAAACATAAGATGATAGAAGCCCCGGTAGACTTCCACATCATGTGTCAGTGTAACGGGGTGCCTTCTACTAAACGACTTCGGAGTCGTCGGGAAGGAGTTGGGTAACCGAAGGGTTTACCTTGATTGATTGATTGATTGCTATTTAACGTCCGGCGGGTCTACGCGTGGGTCGGCAGTATGCCTATCACCGTGTGCCCTTAGGCCTCCCATGGGGCATAGGACGTGCCACTCTACCTACAGTCTACGCTAAGGGGTGACATATCTGGGACGTCGTGTCTCTATAGGCTGGATGTCGCAGTAAGGCGTTCTCTACCTCCTGCTCGGCTTTAGGGTGTGAAAGAGTGTTTGGGCCTCTATAGGCGACTATACATAGGAAAGAAAGAGAGATAGAATGTGAAAGACGGGGGTCAATTTAGATATGGTGGTGATGGTCTGAAGAGACTAGGGTCGACAGTGTATCTGCCTGCTAGTTCCGGGCGCTAATATCCGTAAAGAAGCGAGATTCTTCTACGAACTTTGCGAAGAGGATAGCCCCTTTAAGCGTGGCTAGAGTTATAGGAATAATATCTCTCGGCTTACCTCGAAGGCAGTTTGTTCGTTTACGGGCGTGCCTACAGAATGCAAAGTATATCGTTGTTTTTGGCCGCCCACAGCGGTAGAAGTTGTCTTGTTCAGTGTGGCGGAAACGTTCGTGATACGCCTGGAAGTCTCCATGGCCTGATCGTGCAGCCAGTAGGTGACCTAGTGTCTTTCTAGGGAGGAGGAGTTCTGGTGGAGCACCATTTGCCAGCGGGATTTCTAGGTCCTGGTAGGGTTTAGGGGCGTTTTTTATCCACCACTGTTCGAAGCTCTCGCGCGCTCGTTCCTTTGCAATCCTCTTGATCTTTGCTACTGTCAGTGGAATATCTGGAGGAGCAGGGGATGCGGCGCCCTGTTTGGCCAGGTAGTCAGCCTCTTCGTTGCCTGGAATTCCTTGGTGTCCCGGGATCCAGTGGATTATGATTTCTCCTGGTTGGGTGCTGGGTGCTCGTTTGCGTCGCTTCCACAGTGTCGCTAGTTTTCGGATCCTAAGGATGCTCCCTTGGGTTTACCTTGAAGCGAAGAAAGGGGACCAATGATGGGACAAGAAGTCACCTGATGTGGGAGTTCAGTAGGCCTTGTTACCTCCAATTTGGACTTTGAGTCTTGATTGGAATTTTGAGTTGACCACGAGGGTCAAATATCTAGCTAAGGAACGTATCTACATACTGTAGGAAAGCTATGACAATCTGAGGATAGTAGAGGATAGTTGGTATCCCTCGTTATCCAGGTGTTAAGGATGATGATGATGATGATGGATTCATAGACCGTCCCAGCCGCCGAAGGCAGCTATGCGGCATGCGGCCGGCTCCGCCGCGCCCCGCTGGGCCCGTTCGAGCCTAAGCGAGATAGTGGGGCTTCGCCTACTCTCTATCTATTCGGCATACCTCTACATGTCTCTTGGCGCTGCAGCTTCCCGCAGTGCCAGGTGCCTCCGCAAACTATTCCATCTTCCTCCAGTGTCAAGCTTCATGCTGTGAGTGTTTTATCGCTCCAAAATGCCCAAGGAGCTTGGTTACCATCATGAACTTTGCTGCTGCTATAGCGGTGCTGCGCTGGCTCAGCAGCTTCCTCAGATCTGCCGTCCATCGGCTCCTACCCTTCCCGTCCGGCGTACGGAAGGTGAGCCTCAGCTCGCTGAATCTACTACACGTATACAGCACGTGGCTGACTGTCTGCAATCCTTGCCCGCATTCGCATTCGCCCGATTCTATACCCGGCACTTTCCTCTGGTAGAGGAAGTGCCGAAGACCAATTTTGCCCGTTCTCATCTGTATGATTAGCGAGCTCAGCGTCCTTGGTGTGCCGCGGTAGAGCTCCAGTGACTTTCTTGTTGGTTCGGGCGCCACCTTGAATAGCTGACGCCCGCGTGCGTTCTCTTGCCAGAGCTTCTTCCACTCCCCCATCACTGTCCGATGAATAGATTGTCGGAGTGCCGCTATCAAGCTGTCTTGCATCCATGGTCCTGTGGCGCGATTCACAGCCTCCATGGTAAGTCCTTCTTGTGCCGCCGCCTTGACTAGCGTGTCTACTTCTTCGTTGCCAGGGACACCTTGGTGAGCGGGAATCCAGTAGAACTCGAAGAAGGCCCCTGCTTTCCAGAGATTCAGCAGCTTTAGGATGGCTGATGCGAGTGTCTGCTGGCCGGATTGATCACCCGGGTGGATTAGGGCTCGCAGTGCCGCTTGATTATCTGTAAATACTAGGAACTTTATGCTCCCCTGCGACATTGCGACATCAGCAATTTCTAGTGCCATTTTGATACCTTGGAGCTCCGCTGCGTACGCTATGGCACCCGTGACCGACCCCATGTACATCTTGCGGCTCATGTTGACACTTGGGGCTGTTGCAGCCGCACCAACATGGCCATTGACCGCGCTCCTATCCGTGTAGATAGATACTCCTCCCGTACCGTCCCGGATCTGGTTGTGCTGCGCTATTGCTAGTTCTTTAGAGTCTATTATCTCTACCGGTGGCGGCCTCCACCAAGGAAAGAAGAGGTGTGGTAGCCTTTGTTCGATGTTGGCCATATGTTCTTCGCCAAGCTTGGTCTTCCACTGGTCTCGTATGCGCAGGAGTGGGCTCGACGCAGTCGGGAAGGCCCGTTCGTTCGAGCCCCATCTCTCCTCTGCAAGCCGGACAACGTCTCCGTACAATGGGCTTGATGCTATCCTTAGGAATGCAAGTGTTGAGGATAATGATGATGATGATGATGATGATGATTCATACACCCCGTCGACCTCCACGGACCATAGGGAAAAGACGCGCTATAGAATACTTTTAAAATACATCAAGATCCCGGTTCATCCAAAGCCCAAAAAATTAAGAGAACAACAGTGGAATACAAGTAGTCACCCAGCGAGAAAGAATACGGGGGGAACGAGAAATCCCTAAAGTTAGTAGAATACGAAAGCCATCCTCACCCTGTTACCTTGACCGTCCTGCCTCTTGGTTTCCATCAAGAGCGCTTTCCTGAGTGTTGCCTGTCCCTCTAACGGCGGGGCAGCAAGCACCGAGAGACCATTAACCACAGGGCCTGGTTGCCTCCATTTCACCAGCTTCCTCCTCTTTCTTCAATACCTTACCTCTCCGACCTCCCCATCATCACCTCCAGGAGCTTCCTGTACCTCGGGCAGCCTCGATCGTCTGCCCTGTGCGGGCCGCCGCAAGCTGCACACTTCTCCACCCTCGAACTACAGTTGTCTTCCTTGTGTCCGATGCCCGCGCACTTTACGCACCTCTCTTCGCCCGTGCATCGAAATTGCTGGTGGGCGTAGCTCTGGCATCGGAAGCAGCGCCGGGGACGAGGCCGGTGCTCAAACACGTTGGTGTACGCCGCTTCCCCGCCGATGTCCATCAACCTGCCCGCCAGGAGCGCGTCCGCATCGCTTGTTGAGGATAATCATGATCCTTCGCTATCCAGTGGGTCGGACGGGCCTCACGTGATGTCGGCGTTAAAGCCCGTTTCCCCGAATCCGACTTCTGCATCGGTTCTTCCGCCAGGCCCTCTTCCTTGGCCGTGCGTGTTGCCCGCCCTTTTGCCCATTGCTGGTTTTCGGGATCCGTAACAGTTTGCAGAGGAGAGCAACCGCTGCACCGGTTCCGAGCGGCGCATGGGGCCAGTCGCTCCCAAATGGGCTAGTGGCTCCGAACCTGCAACCGGGTCGGACGCCAACCCCCGCTTCTAGGCCTCCAGAGTTATCGCCACACTGGTGGAATCGTGCTGATGACTCATGCATCCGCCTCCCATGGAGGGTTGTCGAATTCGCGTCCCAAGGTTTTCTGCGTCGTGCTGCCCACCTAGGTTCCGGAGTTTCGCAAGGCCAGGGGCCCGACGGAATGCACATTGTACCCACGTACCTACACACCCAGAGGCCCGCCGCAAGCGACTGCCATCGAATGCGGAGCGCCTGGCCACGGATGTCCTGCGCGACATCACGCTCTCCTCTGGCAAGCTACGGGCTCTCGACCGGGGGCGGTCGTTCTGGTCCGATTCCCTCCTTCGTAGCGTTTCCAGCCGTTAGGGCTATCATCGTCAGCTGCGCTCTATTTGCGGGATCGTCAGACTGCTTCCACGACGGCCATCCGAAGCGTAGTCTTGGACCACGACGACGTTGCGAAAGAGCTGCGTTACTTCCGCGACGCAGACTCAGAGACCAAGGACGACTTTGCTGAAGATGATTCCGGATATTTTCGGCAAACTGGACAATTCCAATGAACCTTTATTCTGAACTTTACTCAGACTGGGTAGTTCCGTACCAAAAAAGCCAGTGTTAGAAATGGTATCCGTGTATATGAAGTCCAGGGATCTGTGCTCGGCCACCAGTAGGTATCCCAGTAATTGCTTTGATAAGGAGTGCAAGGCCCGAATAGCTGGCGCGAAATACCTCAGCGCCATGAAGAAAAATGAAAGGGCACATCTGTCGAGCAACAATGCGCAGCAACCTTCACTGAGGCCTTTGCCAGATGGCCATCTGCATTTAAGCAAAGCAGAAGACGGTTCGACCAATCGTTGATCGCTTTGGTTACCAGAAGCCCCAAGCAATGCCAGGATTTCCTGGATATTTTCCGACAGGATGGTCGGCATTTACAGTGTGCTAAGGGCTTTGTGAGCAAAATGATGAGGAACAAGCAGGGAGCCTTCGAAAGAGCAGTATTCTCAGGTGTTACGAACCCCCAGGGAACACATGCTTTACGACCCAAGGGCCTCAGATCCCGCACGGGAATCTCAAGGACACAAGATGGCGGCGCGTACGGGAACACCAGCAGGCAGCTGAAGCTTGTACGGAAGACGAGGGGAACGGGCGAGACACAAGTGGCCGTCACTGCCCTACCTCAGGCAGGCCTTCCCCAGGGCTCGCCGCTCTCGCCGATCCTCCTCCTGTTCTTGAACGCTGACCTGGTGCAGTCAGCAATCAACAAGAACGAAGGGGCAATCGCATTCATTGACGATTACAGCGCCTGGGTAATAGGGTACTCGGCGGATGGAAACGTGCAACGTCTCCAGGAGACGATAGTGCTAAAGACGGAGGAATAGGAAAGAACCAGTGGAGCGACGTTCGACATTAAGAAAACATCGCTGGTCCACTTCACCAGGAACAGTCGGCAGCTGGGCGATTAACCTCTGGTAGTGAAGGGTGTAGAAATCCGCCCAGAGGAAACGGCCAAGATCCTGGGAGTGGTTCTCGACATCCAGCTGCGATTTAGGGCTCACGCAGCCAGGGTCGCAAAGAGAGGCATAAGAGCTGCCCTGGCCCTCAGGCGGCTACAGGGACTCCAGCCGAGGGCAGCGCGTCAGCTTTTCACCGCGACGGTGGCTCCCATCGTGGATTATGCCTCGCCTGTATGGGCCCCAGTAATCTCGAAGTCGCTGTTGAGAGCGCTGCAGCCAATCCAGAGGATGGCGGCTAGAGCGATTACTGGAGCCTTCAAGACTACTGCACTAACCATCTTAGAGGCCGAGGCAGGAATCGCGCCTATCGAGGTGCGGCTAAAAGAGCAGATGCTCCGTTTCTAGGTGTGCTCCTGCTCGCTTCCTCCTGCGTATCCATTCTGGAAGTTGAAAAGGAGAATTAATATCAGAAATAGACGATACGTCTCCCCCCTACAGCGTATTATACGGCAGGCTTAGGAAGTCAACCTAGACGGCCTTAAGACTATTGAGCCGTTTGGTAAACACCCATAGCAGGATAACCCGGCTATAATAATTGAACGTCCGGATACTGCTAGTAGCGAGGTGAGCAATCCGTCAGGTTCCTAAGTGTCTATTTTTACGGATAGGTCCGCTCGGAACGAATGCTTGGGGATCAGGATTTATTACACGGGTGGTGCGAGTATAATAGTTATAGAGTATTTGGAGATACTCGGTAGCGGCGAAAAGATTAATAACTACCTTAGCAAGCTTGAGGCTATCAGACAAGCCATGGTACTTATCGACCAGGTATGGCTATAGAGGGAGATCATAGCGCGACCGATCGCTGTACGGGTGAAACACGTTATCTACTACGATAGTAAATCTACGCTACAGTCTCTACTACGACCAAGGTAAAGAAGTAGCTAGGTGGTACTAAAGTAAATACTCGAGACCCTTAATAAGATATAGAGGAGAAAGGTGCTAGTTATCTAGCTAAGTGTAACGGCGGGCCTCTACCTCTAAGGATCCAAACACCAAAGAGGGTGGTAAGCCGTATTAGGGGTTTACCTTGAGTGGGTACAAG
>RKSS01001251.1:22546-40302 GCA_009829855.1 Neofusicoccum kwambonambiense
TAAACACGTGATAAGACTGAGCGCTGCGCGCGAAGGCCGTGTTACTAACAATAGCTCGATTGTTATGGAAGTTGACCACGGAGGGTCAAAGACTAGCTAACGAGTGAAGCTATATATACTGTAGGAAAGCTATAACAATCTGGTGTCGCTTTGTGTAGCCCGGCTACACTGGGCGATAGTTGCCTTATGTTGCCCGGCTCGTGAGGGCGACATGTGGGTCTTGGGGGATCATCACGTGCCTTTGATCACGTGGGGGTGCCTTTTCTTGCGGGGCTTCTTCGTAAGTTCCTCCCCTCACTTTTCTGCGTCCTTGTAGCGGCTGCGCCGTAACACTATCCCCCCCTTTAGGATCTTCGGCCCGAAGATTCCTCCGTTCCGCGTATATCTTCTCGTGTTTCCTGATTCTTTCCTTCTATAAGTCTCTCTCCGTTATAATGCTAAAGCGTACTTGTCCTAATAATGGTGGGGTTGTTTCCCGTCCCGCTAAGTAGTATCGATCTACTCTTTCTCGCAAGCGACAGCTTCGGAACATCCTTCTTAACGGTGTCGAGATGATTCCTTATACTTCTTGCTTAGAGCATAGGTCGGAGTGTATCGCGCTTCTCGATAACCCGCAGGTATGCGCTGCTTGCCTTAAGGCTCGTTGGAAGGAGTGTGATGTCGCGGAGGCGAGCGATTCGGGCTGTACGTTACCTCCTTTCCTTATTATCCCTTTACTAACACTTCCTAGTAGATAGGCTTGATCGCGAGTACGATCGCGTAGTGGCGGAAGAGGATGCTACCCTGGAGAAGCTGGTTCGACTTCGTAAGCAACGTCGCTTCCTTCATGAGCGTCGTTCTCGTATGATTCGTGAGGGTTTCGCATCGCTGGAGGAACTCGAGAGGGCCGAGGCTGCCAATTTGCCGGGGCCGCTTTCTGACCCTGAGAATTCTGAGGGTTCTTCCGCGTTAGGATGGCCACGTCACGCGGCTGTAGGCCCGGGTGTCGGTTCCGTAGCCGACGCCATTGCGGGTCCGTCCTAGGCAGCTGGGTCCCTGAGGGCTGATTCGCCTGCTGCGCCACGGGTGGCGGAGTCTGCTGGCGAGCCTGTGGCTGATGCGAGATCTCCGCATCTTGAGCTGATGGACTCCGCTCGTCTGTCGCTCTTTGCGTTGGATCTGGCGGTTCTGGAGGGTTTTCCGTCCTTCTCGTTCGAGGGCGGCCTCGTTTCCGTGGGAGGTCAGGGTTCTGGCGATGAAACTCTGTAACCAGGTCTGGGTGTATGTCGTTTCTTGGTATCCACTGATTATCCTTATTCCCGTATCCTTCCCATTTAACCAGGTACTTGAGCTGATGGCCGAACCGTTTACAGTCTAGGATTTTCTCTACTGGGTACTGTAGTTCTTCGGCGTCTAGGTTTTCTAGTATGATTTCTTCTTGAGCTTCTAGGATAGTTACGTTTTTAGGTGCTGGCTCGAGCAGTAAGATGTGGAAGGTAGAGTTCATTCTTGTGTTTAACATTTCCAGCCGATAGGTAACTTCTCCGAGTTTTTCTACAATCTTAAATAGGCTAATTTTCTTGAAATCCAATTTGTTGTTTAGTCGTTTGGTCTTGATATTTTTCCTGAGGAGATAGACCTTATCCCCCCTCTTGAGGTTCGGTGCCGCTTAGTGCCGTCTATTATAGTATTTGGACATTATGATTCGTACATATTCGAGGTCGAGACTAATGGCTTTGTATAGCTCTTTCAGTTACTCGGCTTTGAGGATACTACGTTATACTAGCTTTCTACTTGGAATCGTTTCCCTATAGGCCTCTGGTTTAAACCCGTAGTTGGCGAAGAACGGTGACTCGTTGGTGGATTCTTGCTTGGCGCTGTTGTATGCGAATTGGGCCATGGGTAGCAGTTCAGCCCAGTTCTCCTGGAGGTAGTTGATATAACAGCGGAGGTACTGTTCGAGAGTCCGGTTCATTCGTTCTGTTTGACCGTCGGTTTGAGCGTAAGCTGTGGTGGCGAGCTTATGCTTGGTTCCTAGCTAGCGCATCACTGTTTACTAGAATTCTGAAGCATAAGCTTGTCTCTATCCGACACTATTTCTTCCGGTATTCCATAATCCGCGAAGATGGTTCGGAGGAACGTATAGGCAAGCTATTCTGCATTTGATGCCTCGAGGTAGGGCAGGAAGTAGGCGTACTTCGTGAGTTGGTCGACGAAGACGAGAATCGAGTCGTATAAGACTCCTATAAGAGGATCTTTGGACTTGGGTAACTTAGTAACGAAATCCAACGTGATGGATTGCCAAGGTTGCTTTAGTACTTCTAGCGGCTGTAAGTGACCGTAAGGTGCATATGTCGCGGCCTTTGCCCTAATGCAAAGATCATACTACGAGACTGCTCGCTATACTGTCTTTCTTAGCCCGGGGAAGTAGTAGTTCCTCGTAATTCTTTCTGTTGTCCTATTAATACCCTAATGTCCATATGCTAGGGCTTCGTAGATATCTTTAACTAGTGCTTCTCATAGCCGTATTAGTATATAGATAAGTCCTTTAAAGAGAAGCGTTCCTTCTCTATCTTGAGTAATACGCGGGTCATCCTTAAGCGCTAAAAGTTCCTACGCGAAGGAGTCCTATGCGTATACTTCTTAGATCTTCTAGTGCTATAGGTTCGGCTCGATGCGTAGCATAGGTGCTGCTTGTTTAGCAAGGGTGAGCGATCTATCGCTATCCGCTGCGAACATTATAGGGTACGGCTCGGTTCTCCCTTCTATATAATCCACTCTTCGGCTAAGCGCGTTAGCTACGGCGTTATCTACACCTTTCCTATGCGTAATCTTAAAGTTATAGGATGCTAATTCCTAGGACTAGCGAACCTATCGTCGGTTTAACTCCTTAGTCGTGGTGAAGCGTATGAGATTCTAATGGTCACAATGTACTATCACCTACTATTTGGCTCCTTCTAGGTAGTATCTCTAGTGCTTAAATGCCGAGACGATAGCTAAGAGCTCCTTATCGTGAGTGTCGTAGTTGAGCTCTACTAGGGTGAACTTCCTAGAGTAAAACGCGATTAGGTGCTATCTGCCTTTATCGTTAGGCTGGCTAAGGCATACTCCTAGGGCGAATCCTAACGTATTAGTCTCTACTTTAATTGGCTTATTAGGATTGTATATCTCTAAGACGGGTGCTTTGTAAAACATCCTCTTTAGCGAATCGAAGGCTTGTTACTAATCGTCTTCCCATCTAAAGCTATGCTCTTTCTAAGTAAGTCGCGTTAAAGGTTCTATAACCTTTAAGTAGTTCTAGATGAACTTCCTATAGAAGTTCGCGAATCTAAGGAAGGACTATACTTCCTTAATCGTTCTAGGTACTGGCCATTCTCTAATAGAATCTAGTTTCGAGTTATCCATACCGACGTGTCCAGGGGTGATAATAAAGCCTAGGAATTCAGTCCTTTGTACGTGCCATTCGCATTTATTAGGTACGATAGTAAGGTTCTTAGCCTGTAGGGTTTCGAGTACTTGGCGGATATACTTCTTATACTCTTCTAGCGTCTCTAAGAAGATAAGAATATTATTAAGATACGCTATATAGAAGATGTCTAGATACTTGCGTAAAGTGTTGTTGACCAAATTCTAGAATATGGCTGGCGCGTTAGTAAGCCCGAATGGCATTACCGTATACTCGTAGAGTCCTAGCCGTGATCTGAAGGCTGTCTTCTATTCTTCCCCTTCTTTTATCCTAACTAAGTAATAGCTGTCCCTGAGGTCCAGCTTCGTAAAGTACTTCGCATTCCCTAACTTGTCCTAGAGCTTATTAATGCGTGGGAGCGGGTATTAGTTCTTAATCGTAATATCGTTAAGTTATTAGTAGTCGACGTAGAGGCGTAACTTACCATTCTTCTTAGGGACGAAGAGGATTAGGTATCCGGCCGATAACGTTAATGGTCGGATATACCCTCGCTCGAGGTTCTTCTTAACGTACTCCTTTAAAGCCTCTATTTCTTTCTTAGATAAGGAGTAGATAGGCTTATAAGCCGGCTTCGTTCCTAGCTTAAGCGGAATTTTGTGGTCCCATAGTTAATACTTAGACAAGTCTCCTTTTCCTCTTTCTTAGCAAACGGTAATTAGGTCCTAATACTCGTAGGGTACCGTTTCCATTTCTGGTATTGGAGGTTCTCCGTATAGGTTGTTCCATATCTCCAAACTACCGTATTGTTCATTCTTAGTCCTCGCGGGATCATCTCCTCTAATAGGAGCTGGATAGTCCTCCTCTTTAAGCCCTTTTCGTTGGGCTTTGGCCAGCGCTCTCTATTACACTATCTGTGAGGGTTTAATATACATAAGGTAGACCTAATGTCCTTGGCGTTTTATACGCTTGAATACCTCTCCTAAGATAGTCTAGACGTCTACCGGAGGCTCTAAAGCTACTAGTTACTTTCTTAAAGCCTTACTCTTAGCCTTATACTTTCTCCGTATAGTCCTTCGTAAAGTATACTATATCCAATCTTTAAGGATGCCGTTAATACTACCGTCGCTAGGCCTTACGCTATCGTTACCGGTAATAGGACTTACCCTTCCTAGGGCGCAGGGTTCTTCTCGATCCGTAGGGATACCGTTACTACCTAAACTCTCTAAGCTGCCTATTAGGGTAGAGTTAGGTGTATCATTTCGCTTAATAGGGCTTATTCCTACCGATGGGTTGTATTTTACCGAGGAGGCTACGCAAGCGGCGTCGCGGTCCTAGTACTAGCTTACACTACTATCGGAGTTGCCTATATAGTTGCTATATTCAGGCCTTACACTAGCTACTTCCCGTGCTACTGCTAATAGGAGTTTCTCTAGGGTATTCTACAACCCGTTTTTCTTCTTTAGCCCTTGTTTTCGTAAGAGGTTCTCAAGGTCCTCTTAGAAGATAATAGAGTCTCCTTTTCTAAAGTCGAAGATTGGTTTCTATATCCTAACCTAGGGCATACTAAGGATGATATCGTGCCCGGGAATACGTTAGACGTCGAGGGAAATCCGTTCCTAATAATTCCCTATCTGGAGGGTAACTTCCTCCGTTTCTATATTTACCTAGCCCTTTCTATAGGCTGCTTGTAAACCGTTAAACCCGCTAAGAGGGTATAGTTCCTGTTTCTTACGGTAGGGGACGTTTATCTATTATACAAACTCGTTATAGATAAAGTTTCCGCATAATCCTATGTCGATTAGGATCCTAATAGGTACTCCGTTAAGTTTCCTATACGTCTTGAATTGTTTCTATAGGTTTAGTCCGGTAAGAGTTTCCGTTATCGAGGTGTGTGATACTATATAAAGGGACCTAGACTGCGGCCCCTGCTGTTGTTCCTTGGCTACAGGGCCGTCTAGTTTTTTAACTGGTTTCCTCGTGGTTTCTAGAGTAGGAAGAGGTTATTACGGGTTTGTCCGTTAGGTCTCTAACCTTCTATTTCCCATTCCTTAATAACTTAGTGTATACCGTCTTGTTATACGCGTACCGGGAACTAATAGTTTTCGTTTTTCTTACTCCTATATATTCTATAGTGGTAAGTAATGCACGAGATCTAGGCAATCTACCTGTGCTTCTTATATTAAGGGTCTAGACGCTCGTCGTCCTCCGAGAGGATCTAGAGACTCGGCTTAGAGATCTACCGTAGGGCCTTCTAGCGGATACCTAGGATAGCGATCTCTATACTTGGAAATATCCTAGCTCGTTCCTCTTCTTAGATAAGAGCTCTTTAGGTTGCTAGGTTGTCCTTAAGGGTGACTTCGTCTGTCTCGGTGTGACGATCCTTATAGACGCGGGTCTCCTATATCTAATCTTACTATACCTACTAGGTAACTAGCGCGAGTCCTAGCTGGTTGTCGGGAATCTAGATGCCTTGCTCCGACTCGCCGCGGTGGAGGGGGATTTTGGCGATAATGCCGTGTTCCTTAACTTTCTCAAGGAGCCTATTAATAGCGCCTACTAACGGGCTCTCCTCTACCTATGCGAGGTTCTTTTTATTAGAGCTGTCTTTTTTGGCTTTGGTACTATCGTAGAATTCCTCATCCTTGCTATTAACGAGCTTATCGTCTAGCGGGAATGTATCTACGAGGTCGTCGATTTCGAGTACTTCCTCATTCCTAGTAAGGATTACGAGTGCTCGTGGCTTTCGAGGGTACTATTCTATAGCGTCCTTATCGCTCTAGTGCGTCTTATAGTCGTCTTTAAAGCACGCGGTCTAACTTAGCGCGTCGTGGTCCTCTTATCGAGATATAACTGCGACTTCCCGTTGTGCACTAGCGGTTTACTTTTCCTTTCCTTTGTTACGAGGGTTCTATAGGCACTTTAAAGAGAAGTATTAATTACTACCGTAGGTAATATATAGATAATTCCTATAGCGTTGGGTTTCTTCTGGGGTCTAGTTTAGGTTAGGGCCCTTAGGCTTCTTATAGTTGTTCCGACCCTTATTATCCTTCTTTTTATCCTGGCGCTAGGTAGCGTCGAGGGCTATAGCGTCTCCTCCCTCTAGTGTGGTACGTTCTCGGCGTGGCCTAGCGGTATTCGCCTATAGGCCACCCTTCTTTTCGAACCACCTATTGGTGCGCCTTCTATCTATGTTGGTAGCCAGGCGGATTAGTTCCGAGAGTGTTTCTGGCTTGTCGTAGTAGGATATAGCTTCTTAGATCTCGTCTTTTAGGCCTCGGTAGTACAACTATCGAAGCGTGTAGTCGGAGTACTCTCCGGCGATATACGCTGCTTTCTAGAATTCGGCCGTGTAGTTAAGTACTAACTTCTTCTACTAGATCTTAAAGAGGATCTAGTTGGCACGCTTGGCTTTATTAATAGCGCTAAACGCTCCCTAGAGCTATTTGGCGAAGGTCCTATAGTTGGAGAAGATGGCCTGGGTCTAAGGCGACTATTGCTAATGCGGCTTCTCTTAGGTTTCTCGCTTATATAGCCTAAACTACTTCTCTACTACTCCTCGGAGGAAGGTATTAGTATAGCGAACCTTGTCTACGTCGTTACCGAACTATCCTTTAGCGAAATACAAGTAGTCCTCTAGCTATATAAGGAAACTTTATATCTTAGTACGCTCTCTATGGTAAAGGTCCGGCTTTAGCACCTTAACCTGGTTGGATAGTTTCTTCGTAATATCTGGCCCGGTGGCCTAATCTTGTCGGTTCTTTAGGACGCGATTCTCGGCTCGTAGCTCCTAGATCATCTGTATGAGTTCTCTCATAGTAGGCTCCGTTTGCTCCTGGTAAGCAGGCTGAGCGGTCTCTTAAGCCGGTGTCTAAGGAATCGCTAGGCGCTCCTATCCGGCGCTAACGTCCTCTATATTAACCGTGCTTATTGTTATTTCCTAAACTCGTTAGGGGGTAATACCTTATCCAAGTATTCTCTCGTTCCTTCCTTATAAGGATGGTAGTCAAAGTATAACGGCGGGCCTCTACCTCTAAGGATCTAAATACCAAAGAGGGTGGTAAGCCGTATTAGGGGTTTACCTTGAGTGGGTACAAGGGAGATACGAGAGTAATTAAACACGTGATAAGACTAAGCGCTGCGCGCGAAGGCCGTGTTACTAACAATAGCTCGATTATTATAAAAGTTGACTACGGAGGGTCAAAGACTAGCTAATAAGTGAAGCTATATATACTATAGGAAAGCTATAACAATCTAGTATCGCTTTATATAGCCCGGCTATACTAGGCGATAGTTGCCTTATATTGCCCGGCTCGTAAGGGCGACATATGGGTCTTAGGGGATTATCACGTGCCTTTAATCACGTGGGGGTGCCTTTTCTTACGGGGCTTCTTCGTAAGTTCCTCCCCTTACTTTTCTACGTCCTTATAGCGGCTACGCCGTAATACTAAGATAGATACTAGCGTATATAGGAGTACTAGGAAACGAGCGAGCGAATATACTAGTACTATAGACTACTAAACCTAATAAAGCTCTCCTAGATAGTAGCGTATAGTTAAATTCAGTTATACTTATAGATATTAAGCGGGCTATCTCTCAAACATAGGTTAAAAAACTTAATAATATTAAATAAATAAATAAATAAATTCATTTTCTTCCCGATTTAGCTCCCTTACGGGTCTATACGGGGTAGGCTATCTATAGTAGTTTATACGAGGGGGAAAACCTTTCTTAGGTAGAAAACCCCTCCTCTCTTTATATTGGGTGCGTTACCCTTTCTTTTCCCGTTTATCTACTTATTAGTAGTAGCTACTATAATAGTCCTATAATTATACTAGGTATTAATTCCTCGCTCTCTTATTCCATCCTAGTCTCTTTAGTCTACTAGATTCTCCTAGTCCTCTTAGTTTTCCTAGTCTATTTCCTTCGCTAGGCTAAATTAGCCTAGTAGCCCTAGCTTTAAAAACCACTCCGTGGCCGTATAGATAGTAGAGTACGGTAGTCTATGGTTTAAGCTGTATAAAGTATCTAGGCTCTACCTTCTTAGAAGTGAGGATAGAATAAGAAGATATACTTTAGAGTTTGTCTACGCTAGCTATATGGGCAGGTAGGGCTTAGATAGTCTAGTACCTTGCGCCTAGAGAGGTAGTCCTCCAGCCTAATGTGTTCTATCCTCAGCATAGTAAGGAGTGTGCTCTATAGTTTAGGTAGGTTACTATGTAGTTGCCTAATCTTTGGGTTCCAGGGTGAGCTCTAGGCTACTAGCCTCCCTTCCTACCTGGTTTGCTCTATCCACCTCTTTTTCCACTACTCCCTTATTACTATGCGGAGTTAGGTCCTCTATAGTAGTTTCTATGTATTAGGTGGGCAGCTACTAAGGAGGGAGTTCACTATCCCTTTAAGCAGCTTCCCTCTAGTTGGGCTAGCTATTCCCTTTGCACTGAATAATTACTATATTAGCCTTCTACCTTTCTACTAGTCTATTAAGATATATTTTATCCGGCTACTTCGTTTCTAACTATCCATCTAGTAAAAAAAAACCGGATGCTTGGCCTTAGCAGACTAATTTGAGATTAAAAAGTGTCTAAATCATAGATTATCTAGAGGTAGTCACCTAAGTGCCGGTTGGCTTATTTATAATAGGCTAGGTGTTGTCGTACTCGGACCGAGAAAAGCTACACAGTACTCAGAACCCGAGGCTAGTCTCTTTGAAGCGGAAATCGGCGTGTTCGGCGCCCGAAATCGGTATATGAGAAGGCCGATGCCGATGCGAAGTAAGGTGTACTGGCTCTCTTAATAATCTTGAAGGTTCGTTGATTACTCGCGCGGCCAATCGCGCCGTTTTAACAGCGAGACCAGTCTTTTACTAAGCGTTCTTCGGAGTTCGGACTGACCAATGGATTATCCCGTCTTGGTGCCAAGTCCTCCGGTAGCTGAGCTCTTGAAAGGATCAAATAGTCACCGTCCGCACAACATTTCTATTCATTATCGATCACCTTGAAGACCGGGATCCCCCACGTAAGACTGAGCTGCGGCTCTTATTTAAAAACTCCCCGTTTACCTGCCTGAAGATACCACACCCTCACCACTACCCTATACCCTCCGGATCGAGCGTTCGTCAGCTGCCTCAGTGGACCCCAGACCGAGCACAGCATGGCCTCCGACAAAACGATGAAATCCTGGCAATCGCCCGCCCCCACGGCCAAGCTGGAAGCTTCCCTGACGCTTAACCAAGCTGCGCCAATGCCCGCCGCATCCGCTCTCTCCACCGGCCAACTGATTGTCAAGATCATATCCGCCTCCGTAAACCCTATCGACATGAAACTCGCCGAGATGGGCGTGTTCTCGAAGCTGATGGTGCGCGGCGCCTACAGCCCGGGCATCGACTATTGCGGCCATGTCGTCGCCACACACCAGTCAGTCTCTGCATCGTGCCCGGACTTGAAGGACGGCGCGCTCGTATTCGGTGCCCTCGCATTTCCGCCCGCGCCCGTGGCCGGCGCACTCAGCCAGTACGCCGTCGCCCAAGCCGCCAGCTGCGCGCCAGTCCCCGACGGCGTCTCGCCCGACGACGCGACCGCCGTTGCCAGCGCAGGCATGACCGCGCTGGGCTCGCTGGCCGACGTAAAGCCCGGGGCGAGGGTCCTGATCAACGGCGGCTCCGGCGGTGTCGGCACCTTCACCATCCAGATGGCCAAGGCATTGGGCGCCGCGCACGTAACCGCGACATGCTCGGGCGCGAACGTCGAACTGTGCAAGAACTTGGGCGCCGACCAGGTGCTGGATTACCGAAGCGTCGACGTGATAGAGGAGCTCACCAAGGAGGGGAAGGCGTATGATCTCGTCGTCGACAACGTCGGCAACACTGAGCTGAAGTTGTTCGACAATTCGCCTAAATATCTGAAGAAGGAGGGGAGCTTTGTACAGGTCGGCGGTGACATGTCGTTGGGCAATTTCTTGCTATTCGGGAAGAGAATTTTCATGCCCGCCTGTTTAGGCGGCGGTAGGCGGAAGTTCAGATTTCACGTGACGAAGATCGATGTGAAGGCCTTGGAACAGGCTGGGGCGTGGATGAAGGAGGGCAAAGTGAAACCGGTCATCGACCACGTGTATGAGCTGGAGGACGTGCCGAAGGCTTACGAGAAGCTAAGAGAAGGCAGATCAAGGGGGAAGATTGTTGTGCACGTTGGTTAACAAGTGGTAGTTTTCACTTCGTATATTATTATCTAACATGTTTACTGTCAGGCGTCAGGCAATAAGGCAATAGATAGATAAATTCATTTCTTCCCGATATAGCTCCCTTACGGGTCCATGCGGGGTTGGCTATCTGCAATCATTTTATGCGAGGGGGAAAACCTTGTTCACCAGGCAAAAACCCCTCCTGTAAGGCTCCTGAGTCTACTGCAGTCCTAGAGGTGCGAACCACCTACTCCTTGCAGGCGAGTAGCATGCGAGGTCGTACAAGTCACGTAACCCTCGCTTAGCTAGATATGACCACCTGGCCCATGGGCCAGTCCGAATCCCCTAAGGATTCGTCTGTCAATTGAAGCCAACTGCTTATGTGCCATCTCTGAACTCCCTGTTTTCCTCCAGTCCTCACACCTCCTCTCTACTCAGCTGTATCTTCCTCTACTTATTCCGTTTTTCCTATTTACCGGTAGTGGCTGCTATGGTAGCCCTTTATTCAATCGCTAGTATTACCCTCTTAGTTCTCAGTTTAGTTCTCCTAGCCGTTCTCCTAGTGGTCCTCCTAGTAGTCTCCTGGTGGTCCTCCTAGTGGTCCTCCTGGTGATCCTCCTAGAGCATCTCCCTCGCTATGCTAAACTGATTTAGTAGACCTAGCTGGATGAACCAGTTTATTACGGCTCTTACACCCTTCTTTATAGAGAGAAGTGTATAAAAGTCGGTAGTTCCTGCGTCTTGGAGCATCTAGGCTCTATTCTACTAGAAGTGATGGTAGAAGAGAAGGATATGCTTTGGGGTCTGTCTATGCCAGCCACATGGATAGGCTGGGCTATGGTGGCCAGGCACCCTACGTCTAAAGAGGAAGTCCTCTAGGCTAATATTTTTAGTGCGTAGTAGGGTGGTAATTATACTTTAAGGCTTAGATAGCCCATAGTAGAGATATCTAAGCTCTAGGTTCTACTACGTATCTTAGGCAACTAGCTTACTTCTCCTCGCCTAGTTTATATAGGCTATCTATCTTTCCTTCTAGATATTTCTAATTATTCTATAGAGCCTAGATCTTTTAGAAAGCTTTTATATAGTAGGAGGGCTACTATTTAGAAGTATATTGGCCCTTCTTTATAGTAGTATTCCTCTAGCTAGGCTAGGTTTTCCCCTTACATCTAGTATAACTCTTACGATATCTTTAATATCCTAATAGGTTTTTCTAGTTACTGTAGCTATAGGGCCTTCTCTAGACTGGAGTGTATAGGTTAGAGTTAGCTTATTAAGGTGGATTGAGAGGGGGGATATCTCTATCTTATATTCTAGGATCTTTATATTAGTATACTTATATACCCCTAAGATGGTGCGTAGGCACTAGTTCTAGATCCTTTCTAGTGGTTTTATTACTGTCTTCCTCCAGCCTAGAGTTTCCTCTAGGGTATGCTATATCCCACTGATGAGGCCTGGTGCCTGAATGAGCCTAGCGGCCGCCAACCCCCTTGGCTGTTGATGCCAAGCATGCCTTAGGCCGTGGCAGCCTTGCATCACATTCCTCTATCGTAGTTGTTTACTACTCCCTCGATTAGGTTCAGTATAGCTATCTGACAGGCAAACGGTATATATACCGCTTGCCTTCCATACCTAATCGAACCACTTCTCTGCACTCCATCAATAACTTACCCCGCATGGACCTGTAAGGGAGCTAAATCGGGAAGAAAATGAATTTATCTATCTATCTATCTTTATAGGCTAGTACGATAAAGTAAAACGTTGCTTATTAATGAGCTATCGGCATGCGGCTTTGGCTGCCCTGACTGAGCTGTAGTCATCCGTGCTATTTCTATCAGGTTTGTGACTGAACCGCGGTTTGCCGAAGTTTGACTTGAATTTGGACAATGCGGATTTGCCAAACGAGAGCTAATTTTTTTTTTTCTCGGCGTCCTCATTTGTATCTTCAGTGTTGTCGCATATTTCCCTCCTTAGCGCTCGTAAGCTAAACTAGAAGAGTGGCAGTGAACAGGAAAGAAAATGCAGCAAAGAAGAAAGGCAGATTCAGGGATAGTTTGTGTGTATTCAGAGGTGTCAAGATGGTCGCACGAAGGCGGGCGATATCTGAGCTGAACCTGAGACACCAATATTCAATCTACGGGCCGCCGCCCCTTACGCCCTCTCCGGCTTCCGCGCGTAGCACACATACATGTCGTGATACGCATGAATCTTCGGGTCCTTCACATCGGCCTTGATCTTCGCAATCCACACCTGTGCCTCCTCAAACGAGTACCCCAGCACGCGCGTCAGCATGGCCAGCGTCCAATTCTCCACGCCCTCCAGCAGGTGCAGTCTGCTCCACTGACCCAGCTCCTTCAGCTTCGGATCGCTCGGCCACGGGCCGGTCGGCCACTTATACTCGACCTGGGTGACGTCCTCCCACTCGCCCTCCTTCAGCCAATCCCTCATCCGATAGATCACATCCCCAGGTTTCCCGATGCGCTCGCACACCTCAGCGCCCAGGCCGTCCAGCTGGCTCAGCGCGCAGCCCTCCGGCAACGAACCATCCGGACTCTTAAACTTCCGGCCCATCTCGACGTGCTCGATGTAGCCGCCGGGCCGCAGGCAGCGGAAGGCCTCGCGGTAGAAGCGAGGCCAGTCGGAGATGCAGCCGAACAGGCTGCGCACGTGGATGTAGTCGAAGGCGCCGTCGCGCCACGTCCACGCCGGCTCGTTGGCGTCGTCGATCTCGAAGCGGCAGTTCGCCGGCACCCAGCCGGGCTGCGTGGGCGACAGGTCCGTCCCCACCACGTCGGCCTCCGGGTGCGCGTCCGCGAAGTCGCTATCGAAACAAGAAGAAAAAAAAAATCAGCCTAGACGTCCCCTCTTCATGGCGCCCCGCGAGGGAATCGAGGGGAGGGAAAGATGGCGTACATGGCCCAGATCCCCGTGCCGCAGCCTACGTCCAACACCTTCCCGACCTTCTCTGGCAGCGGCGCCAGCGCGAGCTTGCCGTCCTGTGTCTTGAGCCAGAGGTTGTGCGCGATGTCGAGGTGGTCGTTGGCCTTCTCGTCGTTGGGGCCCCAGTACTCGCCGTCGCGGTAGGCGTGGTAGCGGCGGCCGTTCTCGAAGCGGTAGCGGTAGATGCTGGAGTGCACGCTGGTCGTCTCGCTGTCGGCGTCGTTGTCCTCGACGCCGCTGTCGTCGGCTAAGCGGGCGTCTACGGCGAGGTCATTGCTGTCGGCCATTGCGGAGGAGGGGGGAAGCAGAATCGGACGGGGAAGAGGGAAAGCGGCGAGACTAGGGCGGCAATTGATTGCGCGGAGATGCGCCTGCTATGTAGAGCAGGTGGTCTCGCCATGGTGGACCTGCGGCGTGGAGATGGTTTCCTCTTCCAGGGTCCGCGGGGTCCTCAGGCCCTGATTCATGTGCTGCAGCCGACCGGGTGGTGGACGAGTCTGGAGTAGGTGCCGAGCTGTGCCTCAAAAGCCGTGGTCTCCACTATTGGAGTCAGACGCGTCCCGATCCGTCGGGTTCAGCGGTGATCGTCTCGAGGATTGTGGTCGGCTGGCCTTTTATCCGGATGCGAAGCGTGGCGAGCTCGTAGCGAGTGGGGAGGCCAACCAGTCATTGAAAAGGCGGTCGGCTACGCGGCGTGTCATGTGGAAGACGTCTAGACTGACGGCTTGGTGTTGTCTTGAACCTTGGCCGTCGGGTTATTTCGCGGCGCTTTTCGTACTGGACACGCCGAAACCGCAGCTGTATCTCCGACTCACGTTGATCATCAATGCGATCGCAGTCCTTCACTTACAAAATCCAAACGGATGGATACTAATTTTGGTTAGCTTCATCTTCGGCATGGAGCCGCCGCGAGCAATCACTGCCATTAAAGATCAGTCCTTTACTTGTCCACCAGGTGATTTCAGCACTCACCTAAGCCTTGCAGCGAACGACCAACCAATCACCAAACTCGCACCAAGCACACCCACAATTGAAGCAAAAGTTACAATTCGAGATTCTACCACCCAACGCAGAAAAGCACGCTCACCAAGCCGCCCACCCATCCGAGCCCCCCGCTCAAGTATACCACGTAACCTCCGGCACCTCATCCAGCAGCGCGAACCGGCCCAGCTCGCGGTTCTTGTACGCGACGGGGTCGTGCAGCGTGTGGGTGCGCACGTCGCGCCAGAAGCGATCGAGCCCGACCTTCGCGCCCGTGGCCCTGCTGCCCGTGACCTCGAACACGCCGCTCGTCACGCGCAGCGCCGTGTCCGTCGTCACGACCTTGACGCTGGCCACCAGCTCCGCGAACACGCCGCGCTGCCGCGCCGTCAGCTGCGCGCGCGTGTCGCGGCCCGACGACGAGGCGTTGTAGGTTGCGTACAGCTGCGAGGCCGCGGCGCCGGCCCGGTCCGCCAGCGCGTCGGCCGCCGCCAGGTGCGCGTGGAAGTTGCCGTACCGCTCGAGGATGTAGAACTCCTCGAGCGGCGTGTCTTTGTTGTCGCCGCCGTAGGGCCAGGCGCGCGTGTTGGCGCGCGTGTAGGCGGCGGCGTAGTCGAGGGCGCCTTGGGCGATGCCGAGGTAGAAATTACTGAAAACAAGTTGGATGCTGTTGATTGGGTAGGTGTTAGTCCGGGGTATGAAGGGAGTGGGAGGGAATGAAGGTACGTACGTTGGCAGCAACAGCCCGGCGAAGGGGATAGCGAGGACACTCGGGTCGGGCCTCTTCGTCTTGGGGTCCCAGCCCAGAGCATCTGACCACGGCACGACGACATTATCGATCTTGACGCTGCCAGACTCGGTCAGACGCAAACCGACGTTGTCCCAGTTGTGGGCAAACTGGATGCCTGGCTGCTGAGTGCGGACGACGGTGAATATGTGGTCAGAGGTGCCCTCGAGCACGCCCTCGAGCACTGTCAGGTCTGACACGACACCGCCGGTGTTGAAGTTTTTGAAGCCGTTGAAGCGGATGTTGTCGCCTTCGGACGTAATCTTCAGGTCGTTGTCGCGGGGGTTAACGGCGCCTCCCAGGAACAGATTGTTGCTAATGATGTATTCTTGCAGTGACTCAGCCTGCTCCGCCGTGCCGACGACGTTGGCCGTCGTCGACCAGAGGAGATGGTATCCCAGCAGCATGCCGAGGGAGCTATGGCCATGTGCGTCAGCGGGGATGTCTTGTCCACACATACGATCTACCACACGCCATAGCACTTCTGCGCAGAATTCGAATCAGAGCACCGAAATACTCACCCATCTCCCTTGGCAACCTCCCTGATGACACGATACCCGATCTCCCATGGCTGCCCGCCTCCGCCGTACTTCTGCGCCCCGAGAACCTTCAGCAAGCCGGAATGCTTGAGCAGCACGACCTCAGCGCGGGGCGTCTTGTTCTCGCGATCGCGCTTGACGACATCCCGGGCCAGCACCTCCTTGACTTCGGTGGCACGGGCGATCCACTCGTCGGCGGTCGAGGGCAGCTTGGACCACTTGAAGTGGTACTCCTCGTAGACGGCGGGGTCGGTGGCGGGGTGCGCCGGGCTTCCGTTGGCAGCGCCGTTAGAAGCCATTATGAGACTATAGGACGGCGCACGTGGGACTAGAGTGAGGAGAGACTATTGAGGCGGGATGGAAGCTCGACTGGCGATCAATTGAGCAGCAATTGGCAGGAAACGCGCGGAAGACCGAGAGGAAGGCGGATACGGAGACAAACATTCTGCCGCTCAGCGTGCAGGCCAGCCAGCTATAACCACGACGTCTGCGGGCCCAGAAGCAGCGCGCAATGTCGCGATTCCATCCAAGCATCGCGTTCCGACAGCGCGGGGCATCGTGCGAGTGATCTGCGTGCGTTCGCGTCAAGCCCCGTTCTGCTTTTTCCCACAGTGATGGCCGCGATGGCCCCGCTGTCGTGAGGGGCACAGGCGGCAGGGAAGAGCGGGGGAGACGCGTCCGGATCACGTTTGATGGTTGCCCGCGTTCGATGTCGCAATCTTAGCCGTCCTGACATCATAACAGGCATATGGAGCACGTGACTTTCCCGATTCAGACATGACTTTGAGCTTGGCCGCCTAGTAGTCCCTTTGCCTCGGGTTGACATGACGATTGCATTGTTATTGTAAACAATATTTTTTACTTCGCTGTCTGTGAGGGCTGCTTTGATGCCGAATACTTCAATAGCCTTGTATGATGAGACTGAGCGCTTTTTGGGAAGTATTAGGAAGACCTATGAGACCACGGCTGATAGTTTCGGATGTTGCCATATCACCTCAGTTTTGCCAATGGGTATGCGAGCTTAAATTCGACCCGGCTGGGCCTCGAGTCAGGTTCTTCCGTCCATCCACGGGTTCGAAAAATCCAGCCAAAGCAAGCCACCAAAGTGCTCAATGGTGCGATTAACCTGATTTTCGGTGTCATGGCTTACAGTACGCCTAACGACTGGACTCTAACAGTTCGGGATAGCACTAACGGTCTTCTATTGAGAATGAGATAGCTTCTCAATTTGATCATCTGATCACAAGACTAGAGCTCTACACAAGAAGCCGAAAGCAGCAAAGCTATGATCCCAATGGTATCCTACGTCCCCTGAAACTTCAAATGTGTCCCCAACGCCTTGGATCCCTGATTGGGGGGCCCTGTTTCCCATCATTCCCGCGCCGAATATGCAAATCCCCGAAGCAATGCAGCTTGAAATATTACCCTTCTCTCGCTAATTGTAATGGTATATTGATTTAGGTTTGGCGCTCTCGGCCGTTCATCCGATGAACCATAGTTCGACTCCCATGACGTCGAACTTTTCGCCTTCGTCGCTGAGAGGCTCATTTCCGAATGTTGGGCACGAGCTGGAGATGCCGTTCTCGAGGTTGTCGTCCAGCCAGAGGCCGTAGTGGCCATCGCTAGGTGCAAACGTTAGCCATGTCGAATTGAGGGGTGTTCGGAGATTACTCACCCTCCTCCAACGCTCAGGAAGCCATGCTCGCAGAAGATCATGTAGTCGTTCACTCCACTGTACGGGAAAGCTTTGAACCTGATTCTCTCTGGTGTGCTGGCACCGCTTCCTCCATTGCTCGGAGCGTTTGAGTTTGGCGGGCTCAGGTGGTGTTTAGGTTGGATTGTTGTTGTCATGCGCTGGGCATTTGTGGTATCGGCGGAGGGGGGAGGTGGGAGGGACGAGAGAGATGGCAGGCCACGAAGGACGTGGGCGCGCCACAGGAAGCACTCG
>RKSS01001251.1:43211-68267 GCA_009829855.1 Neofusicoccum kwambonambiense
GGTTCCCATGCTGCCATTCCCACTCAAGTAAATTACCCCCTTCCAAAGCATATACCCTACCACCAGCAGATGCTGCCATAGACGAAATGTTGAAATCAGATGAAAACGCTGATGCAGCAGCACTATCGTTGGAGAAATTCTGTCTGGAGAAGTTCGAATCCCACACCCTAACATCTCCAGGTGTTGCCGGCTCATTCACCAGAACCTCCATATCTGACATCGAGTCATTTGCTCCGTTATATGCTAGTGAAAAGCTTGTGATTTCGGCATTCGATGTGAGTTTCCCCGTAAAAGAGCCTGTGTCACGCTCATTAGTAAGGTACATTTGTGTCAATCTCTTGCAGTGAAAATAATATCTTACGATTGTACGACCATGAATCCTCCCACGCAGTAAGTTGATACCAGATGAACCGCGTCAGGGTGCCTGTATTGGCATACAAAGCGACTGTACTGGTATCGTTTGTCCAGATTGGTGACAAGGAAAGGCTACTTCCAGTTACCAGCGAGTGGTTCGAGTCTGCTTTGGCCGCTTGTGCATACCAGCCGTAGTCTGGTATGTATGCCGCCCACCAGAGACTATGATCAAAGTCTTGATAGGCAACTATAGCTGTCTGGGCGCAGTAGCTGTTGCACTGTTGTGCATATGCCGCGATTTTCGAAGTGTTCCCGGCGAAAAGGGTCCCATTCATCGCGTTTATGGTCTGTGTTCCCCACATGTCGTCAGGATCATAAGATCCGCGTTCCCAGATGCGATTGTCCGTGTCGAGGAAGAAGACATGGTATTCTATTGCGCTCTAAAAAATCACACTCTCAGTAAATACCAGATACCTATAGAAATAAGCAAGTGAGACTTACATGTATCCCGTCATTAATTGTATATGCGGCTAATGGGGTCCCTGGTTTAATTTCTGGCCCAGAAGCACCACGGGGATTAAGTGGAGATACCCGCCATTCTTGAGTGCTGGAGTTCCACGCAGACTGATACAGCGCCTTAGATTCGGCTTGAAAGTATACACGGTGATGCTGAACGCCGTTTCCCTCAGTGTAATTGACTGCTGCGAGTGCTGTTGTTGGTAGGAAGCTTGTCTTTGACTTGGTCTTCGCTGCTCGGGACCCAAGCACTCCACCAACGACGGCGACGATAAGAGCTATTGTAAGTATGGTGGCGAGGATCACCCAGAACCACACTCTGCGCAATCCGCAAATTGTCCTGGAGGGTTTCGTCTCGTCTGTGGAGTCTAGTGCAAATGGAGGTGAGCGATCTCGGTTGAGCACTTCGGGTTCGTTTTCGTTATAAACATGCGGATAGTTCTCGATTTCGTAAAGTTGTGGTAGAGAGCCGCCTTGGGAGAATTCAGAATAGCCGACCTCGGGACAGGTTTGAGAGATGCGTTTTATCGATTTGTCGGTAGCGCAGGGTATCTTCTCGGAGCTACGTGAAGCATGGTCATCGAGTTCGAGCACTACTTCGGGCAGGATATGGCCTCGAGTGAGCTCGGCATAGGTCTGCTGCTGAGAAGGGACTTCTGATGGTGATGTGTTGGTTGCGATCGGTACATTTCTGGAAGTGCGCGGATTGTTGCGCTTCGGCCGGACCTTAGTTGTGAGCGGAAATCTCGGCGTGTCTTTCGGAGGCACAGGAGGAGATCGCATGCTGTATTGTCTGTAGGTTCTCGTAGAGCGTTGTGTTCAGTAACTAGGAAAACGGTAGTAGTAAAGACGGCGCAGAAGGCAGGGAACCCTAGGGTAAATCAGAAGCCGTAGTTTCTGCTGTGAAATTTGCACACGTTGGGACTAACGGTATCAAGCGTTAGCTATGTATCCGCACAACATACGTGTCCGCGAAGCTGATGCGGCTCAGCAAGCCTTCCCCTCCCCCCACACGCCATGACAAGGCGGCTATGGACAGAGATCTTCCGGTCCCCATACTACGAGTAATCATTGCATCTCCGACTGTCGTCCCTGTCCGAACCTAAGCTTATCTAGTTACCGCGCGGTTCATCCTGGCGCTAAGGAGGTAGGTAATCGCCATGCGTTCTTCAGGGCACGGCCACACCGACTTGGAATCACTGTCCCGTGAGCATTGTGAAAGGGTTGCCTCTATCTTCTCAGGAATGCCCATAGAAAAAGGCAACTACTAATTTGTCATCCGGATATAAAGCAGACCGAAGATTCGAACTTGGCATAGCCCGACCCATTTCACAGCCTTTTGCTGCGTCGGATGGTTACACCCAGCGTGAGACCCCTACAAAAGTGTTGCGCTAAGCAAGGAATCGAAATTCTTATTTCTACGACGAATTGATGCCCCAACAGCCATCTCATTCTCTTAGGATTTTCACGCTGTTCAGCGAACGCGGTGAGAGGCTTCGTGACGAGAGTCAGATCCCATGGATACAACGGCATCCCAATGGCTTCCCGACAAGAAAAACCGGGGCGCAAGTGGGCTGGTTCGCGAAAGGCGTATCGGAGTCGCAGTACCTTCATGGACGCATGAATTCCATCAACACGGCACTTCATTCGCGAGGGCTAGCCACCCCGGCTGGAAATTTTGAACGTTTCAGGCTGTGCGGCACAGAAACACTTCCAAAGCCTTCGCTTCGTTGCACCCAGTTAAGCGGCCCGGAGGGAGATATGGAAGTCAGTCTCAGCTGCTGTGCCGCAGACCTGCGGGCAAATTCCGGCCTGTGGCCAATTTATTTGGTCCAAATAGGCAGCAATGTGACATGGATACTGTATTTGGGTGGGAGAGGTGGAGCGGTCGTCTATCTTCTGCATATTGGGATTAGCGAAGAGTCGCATGACTACGAAATTATTTACCACACTCCGCTCGGATCCGTCGCTGGGACTACGTAAGCATAAACCTCATCATGTACTACAATGGAAGAATGCTGAGATACCCGTAGCTTCATCAAGAGAGTGACTGCCTTGTCTTCTTATGTTCTGGTGTCGTTATCGACGGATTGCTTCGTACTTGTGGTCTCTTGGCTGGCCAGTGACCTTGAAATGGCGCCACGTAGGCTTGTGCCGCAACCAAGAGGTCGGGTCCTGCAGATCCATCCGGAAGAGAAGGTGTGCAAGAACCACTGTGCCGGCTGCTTTCCGATTCGTCCGTGTGCGTGCAATGCAGCATGTGTGGCATAAGTGGGTCCTTTGTCTACAAGCCAAAAAAAGAGGACGGCCCGCAGCGAACGAATAATTGGAGTTCACATTCAGTCTACCCGCTCTTTTGCTTGAATAATAGCAGGCAAAATATACAACAACCTCACAAGTACTTTTCACTCGCCCCAATCCTTCTACACTATCACAGCGCGAGGATCGCTATCCGATATCTCGGAAGCTACTGCAACCAGCTACGGTAGCCTCGTGGAGCAGCAAGACAGGGCCAAAGTAGGTTCCGTAAAGCGTCCCTTTGAGTTGAGACTCTGCTGATTTGCAAGGGAATCCATCGCCACCTCTCCACACCTGAGCAAAAGCTGCTACGCAGTCCGATCCAGGCCCTATGATCCCGAAATCGCAAACGCTACTCAAACAGGACGTCTTTCGATATCCTAGCCAACCACTGGAGTCTCCAAGCCCGTTGCCTGCTATTGAGACAGCAGAGCCTCACCAGGAGGCTTATTCGGATGAAATGGAGCCGTGAGTCATTACAAACTGCCTTCATTACTTCTCCACTCCTACTTAAGGCTAATCATAGAGCCCGAGCGTTCCTGTGGGACCAGTAATGCAAGATATACTAGGTCTTCTCTCCCTCGTCGAACGAGGCCACCACCAAGATGGGCTTCTCTATTCGAACACTACCTCGCCGCGTCGTTCATGATGATTACATCTTCTATGGTCAGCACCTTCTGGATAGACAACCCGTTCCCTTTCTGCTCGCGATACTGGATTGTTCTTGGCAACACCGATGAGTGTTACTGGAGACCTAACGCTCTCATGATGCTCGCCGCTTGCACCGGTTACTGCCTAGCCGCTGCTTGGTGGTATAATCAGCACAGGCGCTGGCCTCACCAGATGGCGACGATTGCTCTCGCTGTTCTCGGTGGAATCCTGTTGTCCCTGGTTCTCAAGGCTGACCTGGAGCACATCCTGAGGAATACCCTAACATGGAGTATATTCTCGGGACTGATGGTGAGCGCCATCATGGACTGCCGGAAGACTCCCCGAGCAGTCAGTTCACGCGTCTAAACTAAGCGAACACCCTCTTCACAACTTCACTTCAGACACACTCAGTTACAACGGACGGACAACTCTGGTAGCGTTTGTTATTTAGCTTCCAGGCGAAGGAAAAACAGGATAGTAATCCAGCTCAATGCTGAGCATTGACATTGGGATTCTTTGACCCAATTACCACCTTGAGTAAGAAAATGAGCCTCTAACTTCAAACAGTAATCCTGGTGCGCCCCTCACCTGGGAGCCATTTAGTACGCACATGGGCTTCTTCGCCCAAAGTTCTTTTACCTGACCTCACCTCAGTAGCTTTCTTGAGATCGATAAAACGGCTCCATTCTCTATGTCAACCTAGTAGCTCCACGAAGTCTCGAGCGAAACTGTTGACTTTCTGAATGCGTCCACCATGATGGATCATCGCTGTCAACAAACCGGATCGAGTGCTTGAGTGGCTATTGCCTCATAGCACGCCGTCGCAACCTCTTTCCCGAGTCTTCCAATGCTGTCGTTTGGCTTCTTGACGCCTTTTTCAAATGAAAAAGTCTCCCATGCGAAGACTACTATTTTGGTATGGAAAGCTTAAATTAGATCGAATCCACTGAAGCTCCCGGCGCCCCCGACCGCACAGGCGTTCAGTCTAACCAACACGACGAATCCTCAAACACCAACATGGCTGAGACAAAGCTTACCTCGCCTATAACCCTCTACAACATCTACCCCACCTTCCTTAACTTTGAGTAAGCCCTCAATTAACCCCATCCTGGCCGTTCAATAGTTCCCCGTCATCCAGACCCTGTGCTATTGCCTTAGCGACCTATCCGGGGACAAGGAGCCGTTCGTCCTTCTCCAAGCCAGCTCCCAGTACAAACTGTTTGAATGGATTGGCATCCGAATCAAGTGGAAGGATTCAACGACCAAGATCTGCCCCCGAGCCGCTCGGGAAAGCTAGATCCCGAAGGTCCATATGCTGTAGGCTGTTGCAAGCGATAATGCTTTGACGTCTGCTGCTGAGTGGAGAATTAATGCATTTATCCGGTGAACTTTGACACATGATTCTCATGACCGCTGCGTGCCGATGAATGCTTTGGTCCCTGTTCAATCAGTCTTACGCCAACCAAGGTTGTCCATTGCTTTTCCAGCCCACACCAGTGTCATACTAAGATATCATATCACTTAGTCTGGTGGAATGTTGCACCCTCAGGCCGAAACATGGTAGCGAAAGTATCCATGCGTGCACAGAATCGTATGAAGTCTTCCATGCATTGAGGAATGTGGCACTCGACGCGCAGTGGTACCTCTTTCCAAGACACTACCTGGAAAAATAATAGACACCTAATAACACAACGATTACTACCCACCAGAAGATGGACAACGGGAGAGCATAAAAAACAAGAAAAACAATGATCGCCGCCTCTCTAGCCTCCTTTCTATCTACGGACTCGGTCCTGTGATATTCTGCTCTGCTGTACCGGTGCGGGAACGGTTCGAGCTCATACGGCTGGTTCACCCCGAGGAATCCGCACAGTCTGTCCCAGCCATCCGCCACTTTGAATTCCAGGAATTTTTCCGGACCATCTTCAAGCAGGAGGTCCTTGATACTCTGGTTTTCGGCCTCGTAGTGAGCCCTTCGCCGGTCGGGATCCTTACAAGCGATGTCTGAGTGGGCAGCGAGGAGTTTGCCGATCGAGTAGCGCGCGATCCATCTTTGTACTCCATTTTTCACCTCAGCCGGCCACAGTATACACGGAAACAGGGCCACTGTTCTGTAAAAGCCGTAGGGGAAGATACTGCGGTGGTATTCCTCAAATTTTGGCCAGAGTGTGGCGTTGTAGGAGTCCTGCCACTCCTCCACGTTTTCGCGAACAGTGAGTATGACCTGTTGGAACTAAGTCAATCGCTAGCCACAGGTATATACGGCGGTCGAGCGGGTACCTTAGCCTCAGGAAATGCCTTGATAAGTTCCTGGGCGAAGACAGTGCAAGGCATGCCGCATAACATATCGTAAGTTTCCAGAAACTCCCAGAAAGATCGATCAAGGGGTTCATCCTGTCGGGAGAATTTTCGTCGAAACGCTTCCTTCCACAGATCTATGTGACCAGGAAGGTAAATTATGTTATGAATGTCATATACGCGCTCATAACCGAGCTTTCGCATAGCTGTGCCGACAGTTTGGATCCCCGTCCGAGGTTGGCCAAAAACCAAGACCTTCACTCCCGGAGTTTGTGGACCATTCCCAGGTGCGGCTGGGGCCTGGTCGTCCGGGTCACTCCCAGGTAGGACCTGAATATCCGGGCCGTTCCTAGGTGCTACTGGGTCTTGGTCGTCCGTATCATTCCTAGATGAAGGAAGTGGGACCTCGTCGTCTGAGTCGCTGCCTAGTGGAAGAGGTGGGACCTGGGTGTCGGGGTTTTCAGGTGAAAGACTTGAGATCTCATCGTCTGAGCTATTCCTAGACGCAGGAAGTGGAAATTGGCCGTCTGGCCTATTCCTTGGTGGGCAAGGCGTACTTTGGCCGTCTAAATCGTCGTCGGACGGGAAAAGAGGTGAAATAGTTTCAAGAGATTCGACCTCGTAGTCAAAGTCATTCTCAAATCGAAGAGGTGAACGAGGTGGGGTCTCTTCGTCCAAGTCGCTCCTAGGTGGAAGGAGTGGGGTCTCATCGTCGGATTGGCTCTCAGGTGAAACAAGTGTGGAACCGTCGGAGTCGTAATTGGCATCGTTACGTCTCGTAGACGTATCTTCTGAACCGGGGAAGTCAGCCCGGATGGATCCTGCATCAAATTGGGAGAAGGCAGATCCAAAGGAAGGAGTCGGGGTAGAGACGCCAGTGTGAATGCTTGCGTTTTCCTGGGCGTAAAATCCGGGCATGTAACCACGGTGCTCGGGTGGGGTTAAACGCTGAGGTGGAAGCCTCTCCGGTAAAGTTGCACGGTGGTTCGGCGGTATTTGCAGCCGATACTCTGGCGGGATTGGATATTGCTCTGGCAGAGTTGCACGTTGCTCCGGCAGAGTTGCGCGTTGCTGTGAAGCTGTATGTTGTTGTGGTGAGATTGTAGGTTGTTGTAGCTCACCTGTGAGATTTGAAAACGATAGCCCAAAACTGGACGGAGATGCGGTGTCCAAAGGAGCGGAAGAGGTTGAGTTCGTCTGTGTGACGCTGTTGTTATTGTTGTCTTGAGCAGGATCGTCGTTATCGTTGACTTGAGTATGGTCGTTGGTGCTGTCCATTAGTAGATGAAGAGATCCCCGGCTTTGCCTCGGGTGCTGGTACATGCGTATGGCTGCTTGCAACGAACTGGAATAACAATAACTTTGGATGTTGTTTGGACTCTTTGACGATGGTGTGAGAATGTGGAAAAGCAATGGTTGGGTAGCTGGGAAGAAAAGCTTCTTGAAAAATCCGTGCGCCGAGGAAGGTATTGTCGCCCATATCATATTACTCAAAAAGGAAACCACCAGCCGCTTCCAAGTCGGGAGGCATCGGGTCTTGCAAGCACGATCAGCCCTTGAAAGCGCAATTGCGTAGAAATCTGTTACACCATTAGATGGCCCGGGAGATGATCGCTAGATTTTTTCGCGCGCTAATAGATGCCGCAACTCAGGGGTCTGTTTAAGTGTGCAGGAATTTAGATGTACGTAGTATAAGAGGGCAAACTTCAACAAGTTGGAGTATCGGGAAAGTAAAACCAGAGTACATTACTAGGCGTGCTGTGCAAGGACTTGAAGCATGCGTTCGATCCTTTTTACGGCACTGTATAGTGGGTGTTGTGGGACGGAGGTTTGTTGGGTAAGTTATTTTATTTTCTTTCGTTGTCTTCAACCGGAGCGAGCCTCATGTGTTGCCCCGTGCTAATAACTTGCGTATAGCGTTGCGCATCCTGGTACATTTCTCGACGCGTCTGATGGCCATCGGTCCCTGCTTCCAAGGCTATCCTGCGCAGATGAGCGCCGCATTGTAGGTGGAATTTATTATGCCTAGTCTGTGAGAGGCCTCATGCCGCGGCCTGAGGTTGCTGCTGTTGTTGCAGCTGCTGCATTTCCGTCTGGAGCGTGATAATCTGTGTCAAGGTCAGTACTCCAATGCAGACGTATGGGAGACCGGGTGGTGAACAGACCTCCAGTTTTTTCTTCTCGCTGCGCTCCTGAATTTCGCTGATCTGTCCCTCGATGCGCTTGCTGTGTATTGCCTTAGCCTGGGCGGGCCGCATGCTAAATATAGAGGCGCATGCTTACATCTCTTTCTCAATAAACTCTAGACGCCCCTTGACAGCCAAGACGGCCTCGGACTTCTCCTGCTTCAACAGCACCGGGCCCACCAGCTTGTAGACATTGGCGTCGTCGGCGACCTTGTCGAATTCCTGAGGGCGCGTGAGAGGGGGATCGAGGAAGATATAGGGGCGGCAGACCTGTTGTACGCCTTTGTTCTCCTGCTGCTGCGACTCGAGTTTCTGGCGGGCTTCGACGACAGTCTGCAGCTCTAGTGTACCGTAGCGTGAGCAAAAAGTCGAGCGGGAAACAGGAGCGCGGAAACGGCTCACCTGTCTGCAGCTTCTGGAAGTCGTCAGAGAGGTCCTGCAGCTTCTTTTGCTGCTCCGCCATCTCCGCAGGTGGTCGTGAAGGCGATTGAAGGGATGCGTGGGGTCGTGGTGTTGCGGGCGACGGCGGTGGTGGACGGAGAGAGTCTGGGGCCTTTGCCGCCCACCGTAGTTGGCGGGGCGGCAGTGACATCGCCTGCGTCTGCTCGCCGCCCAGCTTCAGGCACAACAACTCTGCCCGCCGCCGACACAATCCAACCCGGCGCGCCCCTCTGCCGGTAACCCTTGACCGCACGTCGCTTCCAGCTTGCTGCTAACCTCCGCAGGCATATTCGCTTCGCAGACCTGCGCCTCCGTTCCTAAGCCGAAACCCTGCCCTAGCAACCGCGCGCTGATCTCTCAAAACGCCGACATCTGCTGCACGACCGCGCAGACGCCAGACACTCGACGTGATCGGACGCTGCACCGCGGCCCTGCCTACCCCGAACGCCATTTGTGCTACAACCCCAGCGACATCGGAAGCACAGCGCACTTCGCGACTGAGATAGAATTCCCAGCTCACAATGAGCGGCACCGACTTCCTCGGCCGCGCCATCGACGTGGTCAAGAAAGCAATCGACAAGGACACAAATGGCGACTATGAAAGCGCCTACCAGCTGTACTACCAGGCCCTCGAGCTATTCATGCTGGCCCTCAAGTGGGAGAAGAATGCGAAGTCGAAGGAGATGATCCGCGCCAAGGTCGGCGAGTATATGGAACGCGCCGAGAAGCTCAAGAATCATCTGGCTGAGAACGACACGAACAATCGCAAGAAGCCTGGTGCGATAGGCGCAAACGGCAAGGTCGCCGGTGGCAGCGGGAAGGGCCAGGGTGGGGGCGACGAAGAGGAGGACGCCGATTCCAAGAAACTGCGCGGAGCGCTCGCAGGCGCCATCCTGTCGGAGAAACCGAATGTTCGGTGGGAGGATGTCGCTGGTCTGGACCAGGCAAAAGAGGCACTGAAAGAGGCCGTCATATTACCCATCAAGTTCCCGCACTTGTTCACTGGCAAGAGGCAGCCATGGAAGGGTATCCTGATGTACGGCCCGCCTGGTACTGGTAAATCTTACCTTGCCAAAGCCGTCGCCACCGAGGCGAACAGCACTTTCTTCAGCGTCAGCAGCAGTGACTTGGTCTCGAAATGGATGGGAGAGAGTGAACGGTAAGCATCCTGGGTTGCTGGCATCTATCAAAGCTAATGCGTTTGCAGTCTCGTCAAGCAGTTGTTCAACATGGCACGAGAGAACAAACCGTCAATTATCTTCATCGACGAAATTGATGCGCTTTGCGGTCCTCGTGGAGAGGGTGAATCCGAGGCATCGAGACGTATCAAGACCGAGCTCCTGGTGCAGATGGATGGTGTCGGCAAGGACTCCAAGGGCGTACTCATCCTCGGCGCAACAAACATCCCGTGGCAGCTTGATGCAGCCATTAGAAGACGTTTCCAGAGACGTGTTCACATCAGTTTGCCCGATCTGCCCGCACGTGTGAAGATGTTTGAGCTTGCAGTCGGCACTACGCCCTGCTTCTTGAAGCCTGAAGACTACAGGGAGCTTGGCAGACTCAGCGAGGGATACTCGGGTAGCGATATCAGCATCGCCGTGCAGGACGCGCTGATGCAGCCGGTACGGAAGATCCAGACGGCAACGCACTATAAAAAGGTTCGTAGAAAGAGAACCCCATCATTTGCCTGGAGAAAATGGCGCTAACTTTGTGCTACAGGTCACGGTTGACGGACAAGAAAAGCTCACCCCCTGCTCGCCGGGCGACGCTGGGGCGATGGAGATGCAGTGGACGGACGTTGATTCGGAGGCATTGCTAGAGCCCCCGCTCATGCTGAAGGACTTCATCAAGGCCATCAAGGGCTCGAGACCCACGGTCAGTGGGGAGGATCTCACGAGAAATGCGGAGTGGACCAAGGAGTTTGGCAGCGAGGGTAATTGAGAGGATCGCAGTTGGAAGATTCTTGCATGTTTTTGATTCGCGCACATAGCGGTTGGGTGGAATTGGGCGTTATACTGTAGTTATGGAGAGCATGACATACCTACCGTCAACAAATGCAGTAGAAGTGCACGGTGCACCCCTTGTTTGGCACGAGTCAGGGCGTGGATCCTTGCGTGCTGGCACCCACCACCTCCGCTCTCCTCCGCACCCTGTCTACCTACGATTCTCACCTGATTTGAGCGTCCGTCTTACCGTAACACCGCGGCCTGCTGTGGGATGCTTCCCATCAAAACCCGAGGCTTGCCAGATTGATCCGTTGGTGTTCTGCCTGGAACACGGTAGCACGACAGCTTCCTTTGAGCTCCGCACCAACCCCGGTAGCTAGCTCCAACCACAACACCATCATGCTGCGGAATCTCGCATTGGCGGCTCTCTGCCTGTACGCCCATCAAGCAAGCTGCCATGATGTGAACAGCCATCAAGAGCATCTTACTGCTGCTAACGCCGCCGCTAATGTGCCCGCAAAGAAGGTCGCCATCATAGGTACGACAACGCAGCGTCCTCGCTCTCACCACCAACCTACCCCTCACTCCACAGCTCTACCAACCATGATGACTAACCGCATACGACAGGTGCCGGCGCCGGTGGCTCCTCTGCTGCGTACTACCTCTCCCAATACGCCGCCTCGGCCGGTATTCCGACCAACATCACGATCTTCGAGCGTGAGCCGTACATCGGCGGTCGCTCGACCACCGTCCACGCCTACGATGCCCCGTCCATCCCCGTCGAGCTAGGCGCCTCAATCTTCGTCTCCGTAAATCACATTCTCATGGAAGCGGTATCCCATTTCAACCTGTCCTCAGACGGCCTCAGCACCCCGATCGATAACGAGGAAGATGAGGAGGGCCAAGCACAGCGAGACTACGTGGGCGTGTGGGACGGACACTCGTTCGTCTTCACAGCCCCGGATGACATGGGCTGGTGGGACAAGGCGCGTCTGCTGTGGAAGTACGGGCTTGCTCCGATACGGACGATGCGGCTGATGAAGAAGACGGTGGGCGCGTTCCTACAGATGTACGAGGAGCCCCACTTCCCATTCCCGTCCCTGTCCGAGAAGGCACACGAGCTGGGGCTGGTTGAGGCGACAGCGGCTACGGGAGAGGAGTTCTTGAGGAAGAACGGGATTGGGGAAGCGTTTGCCCATGATGTGGTGCAGGCCAGGTATGTTCGACAAAGCCATCTACAGCACATTGGCTGACCACTCCCCCACAGCACCCGCGTCAACTACGCGCAGAACCTCCCCCTCATCAACGGCCTGATCTCCATGGTCTGCATGGCCACCGACGGCGCGATGAGCGTCGACGGCGGCAACTGGCAAATCTTCGCCAACATGGCGCGCGCCGCGACGCAGGACATCCGGCTCAACACCAGCGTGTCAGCGCTGGTCAAGCAATCCGACGCGACGTACACGCTGATCCCGCAGAACGCGAGCACGCGGGCGCTGCGCGTGCCGGAGCACTTCGACGCCGTGGTGCTCGCGGCGCCGCACCAGTTCGCCAACCTGAGCATCACGCCGGCGCCGCGGCGCGTGCCGGACGCCGTGCCGTACGTGTCGCTGCACGTCACGCTGTTCACGTCGCCGCACCGCCTGGCGCCCGCGGCCTTCAACCTCGCGCCCGGCGCCGCCGTCCCTCAGGTTATCCTGACCACCCTGGCGCCCGGCGACCGCCCCGGCAACGAGCGCGAGCACGTCGGCGACGCTGGCTTCTTTAGCATCAGCGCCTTGCGCCGCCTGCGCAACCCCGCCACCGGCCGCGCAGAGCACCTGTACAAGATCTTCTCGCCCGCCCCCGTCACCGGCGGCTTCTTGGCTAAGATCCTGGGCGTGCAGCAGGACAGCAATGATGACGGCGAGAGCGCGGTAGGTGAGGAGTTGGGCAAGGAGGATGTGAGCTGGGTGTACCGGAAGGTGTGGCGGTCGTATCCGTACGAGCTCCCGCGGGTCACGTTCGAGGAGGTGAGGCTGGATGAGGGGCTGTGGTACACGAGCGGGATGGAGGGGTTTATCAGTACGATGGAGACGAGTGCGTTGGCGGGGAAGAATGTGGCGAGGTTGGTGGTGGATGGGTGGCTTGGGGCGAAGGAGGAGGGAGAGGGAAGCGACAAGGATGGAGATGAGGGGGCGAAGGAGCTGTGAGTGGGGTGGTGGAGGATATGTTTGGAGGAGGTTGATGGGGAAGAGGCAGATGGAACGGTTGATGGATGGGTTCAACTGTGCGAACGCACGATCTTGATGAGACAAATGAAACATTTCCTCTTCTCTCATTCTGTTTACCTAGGTCACGTCTCCGATCCCGGAACTGCCGTCGACTTCTTTTTACAGCACTGGATTTATAAAAGTGTACAGTCTCTCATACTGAGGCGCTATACTGCCCATTTACTTCCGACAACAACAATGAGCACGAATCGCACGATCGTACCACCTCGGCGACACTCTTGAGCCCCACCTCCATCTTTCGGCTAAGCAGGAAAAGTTCCCAAGCACTGCTGGTTCGAGGGAGCGAGGCACCATGAGCAAGGAAGAGTGACACTACGCTGCTCTCGTTCAACCCCGCAGTCTATACGTTATACGGCTCCCCATACCAAAGCCGTCCAGCATATACACCCCCGGGAAAGCCGAGTAAGACGGATTGTGAAGTGTGGAACAGACGGTACGCTCCACGGCAACTTCCTAACGGGCAATGCCCTCTACCCACGGAAGGACCCTTGCCGGAAATCACGCAGATCCTCTGGCGTCCCGAACACAACGGAAATAGCAGTGGCTTGCCCTGAGCTTGGCCTACCTTGACTACCCTCTCGGTAACCATGCCGACTACCGGCGATTCCACGCAGTAGTCCCGTCCGGCATTCTCCCCCAACTTTTGCAAGAGATTCGCCTAAGTAGAACCTTAAAAGGCTGGGGAAGGAATGGGAGGTGCCGGGAAAAAGCCGGAGCAGTGGTTTAGGAGGCAGGATGGGGGAGTGGTTGAGTGGTTCAGCACACGCGTCGCGCCTGGCGCGCCATAGTTCGCAAGATTTGCCGGTTCCATCCCGCACCCGTCTGCCGACTTGGCCCGGCGCTTGTGCGTCCCCTCATCCGATTCTTAGCCTGGGCGTATCCGTATAGTAGTCTGTCGGATATGAAAAACCGAGCCTGCTCGTCTTCTCCAGCTGACAAGGGGGATCGTGGATGTGAGGCAGTGCGCGGACGGGCAATTTGGCCTGCGCCGCAGGACATGCGCTCTTTTCGCATCTTGTCTCGGATTTTGGCGAAGTCGAACGTGCAGGGAACGTTCCAGATGCTTGGGTTCTGCGCGTGGCTTCGGTCCACGATCCGTAATCTAATCAATCGCGCCGGGACCAAGGAATCCTTCCGGGGGGCCAAGATGCAGTAAAAGCAAGGAGTAACGCAATCGGTCGCTGTCGGAAGGGCGTGCCGAAGAGGCCATTAGCAAGAGCCCACCGAGAGTGCTCGCGGGCCTTTTGTGTACCTGTGAGTTGAGTATTCTGAGCAGAGGGTGGTTCGACACGCGGGAGGATTCGATAGGGATTTTTGCACCGCGATAGGGCGCCATTGGCGGGAGGTAGACATCTGGGAAGAAAACTGATGGGGTAGGCAGAAGAAGGGAGGTGAGTTGATTGTGGCTGCGGCAGATTGAGAGTGGCAGCGAGCATTTTGCAGCGCACATGTGTGCTGTGCCTTGCATGACGCAAGGACGGGGGCTGGCATGCTGCGCCGCCCTCGAGATATGCCATCCAATCCAATGGCACACGAACAGAAAGGCCAGCCCAGCTACTTAGCTTTCTGCAGCATGTTCTGGGATTGGAAGTAATCGTCTGCCTGCTTCTCATCATCGTCCGATCGGATCTCGCAGCGACATTTGCCGAGGAGCAATGAGCATGGCAGTCGTCACACAGTGGCCCCATCTTTCGCTCACGACCCCATTGATCTGCAGGAGAACCTCTGTCGCGGTGTTTTTCCGCTGTGGGGGAGAGGACGAGGAGGGAAAGCAAATACCAACGTCGAGACGGCGTGGCCGCTCGGGACAGCTGTTGGCCACGGCAGCTCACCATCAGGAACGGCACGCAAAGTACGGCCGAGACTGAGCGAAGCCGCGCCGCTCGGATGGGGCCCCTTTTGGCCACTGTGGGCTCACGGCTGTCCACGTTCCAGCAAAGAGACTGGAATGTGATGGGACAAGTGAGGCAGCGTGGCGTCGGCCTTCAACCGCGGGCGAAGCGAAGCGAGATGATTCCAGAACGTCAAAAATGCTATCAGCGAGCTGTCGCAGGGCCGCGGCGGCACAGCAGCCGGGACGGCTGATTGGGGGAGGGCCGCGTCAGATGGGAGAGGGCTGAGATGGCGCGGCGGTTCAGCTGCCGTGGCGGCGCTCGGACGGTAGCTGCAATGCTCTGTGTGCCCCTCCGGCGCCGGCCCACGGGCTTTGGTTTGTGCTGGTCGTGTACGCCCTGGTGCTGGAGTGCTGGGGCGATCGGCAGTGCTGCCGTCACCGTCAGCCGGGAGGCTTGCGGACGGCCGGGCGAACGGTCATGCCGATCGCCGCAGCGCGGAGTGGTGAGCGTCCAGCAGCGCGGTCAATGGACGGCGGCGGCTGGTGGTGGTGGTTTCGCGCCGATGGCGGGCACCGGGCGCGGAGCACGACTCGCGTAGGGCAGGCGCAAATCACTGATGCGCGCGCGCAAAATGCTTCGCCTGCCACGTTTTGCAGCTGCAACCGGCAAGGCGCCGGCCTCAACGTCCGCGTAGTGGATAGCGTCCTCTGCGCGCCATCACCGCGGGCCCCACCCTGCTGCCTCCCGGGCACACTGCTCCCTCGCTTCTGCCGCCCCATAGGGCAGGCAATGATGGCGACGACCCTCCCGCAGGCCAATGGCGTCCCGCACGCCCTGGCGCCAGGGACTGCCCGGAGCCAGGCCAACGGGAGCCCTCACCTTTAAGCTGCCTGTCGTCGCTGCGAAAGGCGTGCGTTGCTCCGGTCGTTCGCTTCTGCCGCCGTCCTCTTGTCTGCGGCCATTGCCTTCTGTCCCACCGTCCCGGCCATGCGGTGATCGCAGGCAGCCGCTGCCACTCCTGTCCCACAGCATCTCACCTTGTCCGTTGCACGAGCATAAGCGCCTGTATGTCCCTCTTCACCGCGTCTTCATCCGGCCCTCGTTCTCTGCGCATGTGCCCCGTGGATCCCCCATAGTCCTCACATCGTTGCCCCATCCGGCCCAGCGCACCGACCCAGCCCCCGTTGGGTCGTCTGCCAGCTCCCGAATATTGGTTTTTGCCCACGGGAAAAAGACCCACTCGGCTCACCATCAGTGCCCGAACAGTGACACGAGCACACGCTGCACAAGCCTGCAGTCATCCGAGCGGTCCCGTGCCCTCCGCTCTCTCCGCTCTTTTCACCACTTAGCCCAGCCCTCGCCATTGCAAGCGCCCGTCCCGCCATTCATCGGCCGAAGTCTGCTTATTTCTCGCACCGGCCTTCCAAAGGGATCTTCCAAGCCGTCAAAGCTTCTCACGTACATGTGGAGGTAGTTCCCGCGGGCTCCGTCTCGTCCCGCCGCAGCTGAGCTCTTCGCTCTCGCCGTCGCTGTTTTCACTGCGCTGGTCTGACTGGCGTTCTCTTCACCATGGCGAAGGGAGACCCCAGCCACGAGGCAGTGCTCGTTGAGAGTATTTGCTTCTACGTATTTGCCTTGGTCTTCTTCGTGGGCAGGATGTAAGTGTGGCGTCCACTGCGCGAGCCAATGGTATGCTGACGAGGCATAGATGGTCGAGAGCAATCACCACGGGGTCTATCAAGAGACTTGCTTGTAAGTGTTCTACCACAAGCCTGGAGATCTTCTCATGCTAAGTCAGCCTAAGCGGACGACTATGTTATGATTGTTACGTTCCTTTTCTACACAGCACTGATAGTGCTCCTGAACTTCAACATTCGCTATGCCAGCAATCTGATGCCCGATGAGGAGTTGCCCATCGTGCTCGCAGATCCTAAGGAGGTTAAGGACCGTATTTTTGGCAGCAAGATAACACTTGCTGTCGAGCAGTGCATGGTAACCCAAGCCCTTTCAGTTCATATCAAGAGATGACGCTAAAATGTTTCAGATCCATTCGCAATGGGGACAAAAGGCCAGTCTGCTCATCCTCTATCACCGTATGACGCAGGGGCTCCGCGAAAACCTGTACAACAAGATTCTCTCTGGCTACGTCCTGCTTGGCTACCTGATCATCCAAATCACCTTCTTCGGCGTGTGGTGCCGGCCGTTTAACCAATACTGGGCGCTGCCCCCGGACAACCCCCAGTGCGCAAACTACGGACACTACTGCATCACCATCCTCATCTTCAACACTTCCTCCGACATCGGGCTCATGTACATCCCCATCCAGCTGATCTGGAAGGCGCAGATGAAACGCAAGAAAAAGATCATGCTCTGCGGCGTCTTCTCGCTCGGCCTCTTCAACGTCGTCGCCGCTGTGCTCAACAAGACCTACAACTGGATCCTACCCGGCTCGACCGTCTACATGATCTGGTACGTGCGTGAGAGCAGCACCGGCATCTACGTCTCCAACGCGACGTGCTGCTGGCCGCTGTTCCGCAAGCTGGTGGCCGCCGCCGGACTCGGTGGCTCGTGGACGAACTCGGCGTCGCGGTCGAAGAACACGCCGGGCAAGTACATGTACGACGAGTACGGCAACAAGACGGCGCTGGCGGCGACGCCGACGTCCAAGTCGCAGCGCCGCTCCACGCTCCACGGCGGCTCGCAGCACTTCAGCCGGCTGCGCTCCGTCCGCGACCGCACCCTGCACTCGCTGCACTCGTCGTCGACGGGCCCGGGCGGGCTGCCGCACGGCGGCACCGCCAACGGCAGCCAGGAGGCCATCAACCACAGCGGCGACCCCTACCTCCCCGACCACACCACAAACATGCCGCTCGAAATCTGGCGCCAGGTCGACTACGATATCGAGGAGGGCGGGCCGCGCACGCCCGACTTCTACGACGACAAGTACGGCGCGGGCGGCGAGGGGAAAGGGGATGTGATCATGGGGCTGCGGAACGATGTCGTGACGGCGACGGTGACGGAGGTGCGGGGCGGGGCGTTGGCGAGAGAAGAGGGGCACGGGGGGAGAAGGAAGGAGAGCGTGGGCGGGAGCGGGAGCGGGGGGAGCAGTGGAGAGGGGAGTGGGAGCGCGAGCAGAGCGTCGAGCAGGTGATGTGTGAGGCACGACGCCGCGGAATATCTTGGACCAGGATCGGAGTACACGGAAATTTTTCTTTTGTGAAGAGACGTCGAGGCTTTGTACAAGACGGATACGTTGATGGATGAACGGACGGATAGACATTTTGCTGCTACGATACCCGGACCTTTTTGAATTTATTTCTTTTTTCCTTCCATCCGCCGTTCTCGAAAGCCTCGTCTTGCGTCTTTGACCCGCGTTCCCACGCTTCGCCGCTGGCCCTCCATCGCCCCCCGTCTTCCAGGTGCTAGGACGACCGGCTTCCCGACGTCCTGTGTCATCCCCCCCTCCCGGCGGCAATCTGACTCGATCCGCCTAAACGACCCGAACCGCCGGGAACCCCCACGCACTCGATCCCGCAGCCACCCCTGCCGCGCATCAAACAGGCTCTTCCCCCGACCTTCCTTTTCATACGCCGTGCAGCGCATGGCCATGCCGCAACAGCGGCGCAGACGATAAGCATGCGCGCGTGAAACTACTATGCGCCCTTAGGGCTAGCTGGAGAAGGGTGCAGGGGTTGGTGGAGGGTGCCGTGGCTCGCGTGTTGATACGCTGCCGGCGTTATGCCTTGGGCTTGGCTGAGACTATCTCGTATGGGGGCTTAAGAGTGTTCGAGAATCAGGAAGGAGGTGATGCTGTTGCGGAGAGGATTGGGGCTGAGACGAGCTTATGCGTTTGCTGGGGAAATGGGCTGTGAAGATTCTGACGAGGGAAGAGTGCGGCAGTGTGTAGGAAGGCTACGGAAGCGGGTCGAAGTGGTTTGTTGGTTTTGGGATTTACAGGTGATGCCAGAAGCGGAAGGATGATACCATTCGGGAAGGTTTGCCTTCAGCGCTGAACATGGAGTCAGAGTTGACCGCCAGAGGAGATGTAATTACGAGCAGCGTATGAGTCTGCGTGGTGAAGCTTCATGAAACTGCCTGTTGAGTACTGCTATGCTACGCTCGTGACATGACGGGCTTCAGAGGATTCTGCCGAGTTGTACGACAACGTTGGTCACTTGCAAGAGTGACTGCCCCGACATACTCTCGACAGCCGGAGTCGAAACTACCTAATGGGTAAATGATAGGTGTGACGGTGTTAGCCATTCAGGCGGTAGCCTTCCTTTTGATTCACCACATACCCAAATTGGCTTAGTCCGGTCATCATTTGACAGCCTTTCCTGCTTCATCCGCTCATAAAGACACACAAGGAAGCTTCCTGAAGCCCTGAATGACGTCACGGCTGGCTTTGTATGGCATCCAGGCAAGTGCACATGCGGCCCAACGCCTTGCCACGGTCCTTTCGCTTGCCATTCTCTATCACAGGGTCACCAGAAGAGGGCAACGTGACGCATGTGCTCCTGCCAGCTTGCCATAGCAACGCAACCGAGCCCCCATGCCCGTTTTCCAACTCATCCTCCTCCTCTACCTATATATACCCCCCTCCTCCTCGACCCAACACCTCCCTTTCTTCTTCAGCTCTCTTTGCCTTTTGGCTTAGGTACGTGTCTAACTCCCTCGCTGCACAAGCTTGTGGTGCTTGGAGCTGGCAGTCAAGTCTGGCTGACCAGCCAACATCATCTTCCACTGTCCAGCACTGGACACTTCACCATCGCTGCACATCACCGAACACTTCCCCATCCCACCACATCCCCATACCTCACCCTACCGCCCACATCCCCATCACCATCTACCTTGCAAGCCATCCTGCTAACATCTGGCCACAGATCAAGTGTAGTAACTGTTCTTCTTAGTTTAATCTCTAGGACGTGCCTACGGGTACATCTAGTGATTAAACCAGTTTTTGGAAACCGGCTGGTGGCCGCTGGGCTCCGCCTATTGTCACTGACCACAGTGTCGCCAGTATTGCACTGTCTCTGGCTGACGCGAACATGGGACTTCTTACTCCAGTGGTCTTTTTTCGTTGTGTCCCTCACCATGCGTGGGGGCTCGAGGAAGAAATGAAATGGCTTTGATGGAGAATCAGATGGAGCACGTCGTTGCTATGTTTGAGGTTGCTGGACAGAGCGGCTCCGAGCTTTGGCTGGGGCTTGTGGGTCAGACTGCGCAAAGGTGCTTGAGCATCCGGCAGAAGCGACGCGGGCACTGGCATTGAATGAAACAGAGAGGATAATCCGGTCCACATGACATAAGAAATCGACAAAGGAAACATTGAGGGTCCATGCATGACGCGCAAGAAAATGTTCTGATTTGATGGTTCCCCTCCACGCCGGCAATTCTTGTCCAGCGGATTCGTTCTACCCACCCGGATATGTACACCCCTCGTATACACCCCTTCCTCGTTTTCCCACAGCCCACACCATCAAACAGAAATCCCCTTAGTTAGACTCCCTCGGCGTGGCCGCGAAGTACGGCCTCACGAACCTGTCATCACGCAACACATCAGCACACAGCCCCAATTGCCAGCCCTGAGAGGCGAGGGAGGGTAACGCACCTGTCGCTGTTGTACACCTTCGTCTCGGCGCCCAGAAGCTCCTTCTCGCGAGCCTGGCTGGCGAGATGTCTCCGGACCTGATCCCTGTCCTCCTCAGCCTGCAGCAGCGGGATGAGGTGGATGCGCGACCACATCTTCTCGCGGGCGAGCTCACTGCATTGCCGTCAAAGTCAGCCAGCACCCACTCCCAAGCTCCCCAACTCTCCAGCTCCAACGCCTAACACCTCTTCCATCGTCGCTCCGGTGCAGGGGGGAATGTGCGGCCACGTACTTGTGCTCCCGGATGCCCTGGCCCACCCGGTAGAAGCCGTAGGCCATGATGCCGCCCATGATGGCGAGGTAGGCGGCGGGACGGAAGCCGCGGGCGGGCAGGTTGCGCTTGTACTGGACGGGCTCGTAGCCGCCGACGGGCGGCATGTCCTGAGGCATTGCGGGCGGTGGCGGAGCTGCGATCCGGCGAGAATCGGACGGCGTGCGACGGCTTCGTGCGGCTTCGTCGCCTGGTGTGGTGTGCGGTGATGCGGGCGCGGTGGGTGGGTGGTTTCGTGCGGACGGTAATGCGGATTGGCGGCGCTGTGAGAGGTCGAGGTTCGGCGCGCCTTGCGCTGCCGGCGTTTCTGCGGCTAAACTCGCGGGCCTCTCTGACTGAGAGCAACTTTTTTGGGGAACGTCACGCCCCCGCTCCAAGGCCTGCGCAGAACGGCAACCCACACGCGAGAATGGCAGACGACGAGAGACCCGCGAAGATCCAGAAGAGGGAGCACAGTCCCCAGACCGAGGAGGCTACGTTCGCCTCGAGCGAAGCCACCGCCGCCGCCAATGGCTCTGAGAGCGCTGCCCAGCCGCCCGCCAACACCACCACGCAGCCCGAGACCAAGCGCGACGACGACGCCATGGACGTGGAAGACGCGGGCGAAGGCGCCGCCGCCGACGACGACGACAACGACAACGAAAGCAACGCCCCCGCCTCTGCAGACCAGCCCGCCAAGCCCGGCCCGCCGCCCGGCATGACCAAGTCGGCGTGGAAAAAGATGAAGCGGCAGCAGGAGTGGGAAGCCGGGCGCGACGCGCGCAAGGCCCAGCGCAAGGAGAAGAACAAGGCGCGCAAGGAGCGCAAGCGCCAGGCCTACGCCGAAGGCGGAGAGTCGGCGTCGAAGCTGGACCACCCCCACAGGAACCAGCGCGAGCAGCAGGACCGGCTGCGCAACCAGAAGGCCGTGCAGCTGCCCATCACGTTCATCTTCGACTGTAGCTTCGACGAACTGATGATGGATAAGGAGATGAAGAGTCTGGGCCAGCAGATCACGCGGTCGTACTCGGATAATAGGAATTCGCCGTATAGGGCGCATCTGGCCATCTCGAGCTTTGGGGGTAACCTGAAGGAGCGGTTTGATGGGCTGTTGAATCAGCACTACAAGTCGTGGAAGGGCTTCAGGGTATTTGAGGAGGACTTCGTGGAGGTGGCGGAGAAGTCCAAGGAATGGATGAAGGACTTGAGGGAGGGCGGTCGTCTCGCTGGTAAGCTGGCTGAGGTTGCGGAGCGCCAGAGGAAAGAGGTAGTCGAGGCTCAGGATGGCACGGAGACTGCCCCGAGCAACGACAAGGAGGGCGAGATCGTATACCTCTCCTCTGAAGGCACCGAGACACTTCACGATCTCAAGCCGTACAGCACGTACATCATCGGCGGGCTCGTCGATAAGAACAGGTATAAGGGCATCTGTCACAAGCGTGCCACGGAGCGGGGTATCAAGACGGCGAAGCTACCCATCGGCGAGTTCTTGCAGATGAACAGCCGCAGTGTGCTGGCGACCAACCACGTCAACGAGATTATGTTGCAATGGCTTGCCTGTGGCGACTGGGGAGAAGCGTTCATGAAGGTCATTCCAAAGAGGAAGGGTGGTCAGCTGAAAGGCACTGGCGAGGAGGACGATGAGGAGAACGAAAACGATAATGCAGAGGCCGAGAACGCAGAGAAGGACAAGACTGAAGACAGCAAGGATGAGGGGCCTGACGAGAACGCTTCTAAGACAAGCGGCGTAGAGAACGCCGAGATTCCGGCACAAAGTACGGCGGAAGTCACTTTGGAAAAGACTGCGTGATGAACGTAGGTCTAGCAAAGAGTCCAAATTCACATCATCTTCAAAATATATCCGGGGCAAAATTATGGTTCGCACTGGTGGAAAGAGCCCCAGAATACCATCAATGCAACAGTCTGCACCACTGGCGAACGGAAGACCACTCCTCGTCAATTCTGTATCTGCAAGAAATGAGGAAAAAGAAAAAAAAAAAGCCCATCAAATGGTTGACATTTTTGGCTATGAGATCTCTAACTTGAGGACTGTGCAATACCGATTTACAAGTCCGGCGCCTGATTGGACCCAAAAACGACCGGTGGGGGCCGCTCTAGGTAGAAGTGCGGAACCCCCTATCGATAAACGCAATACAACCAACTTTTTCATCACTACAACTCTCGAAGGCATCCTTCTCTCTCCTTGACAATGCATAACCTACCTTACGACATCATCTTCCTCGTTGTGGACGAGCTCGAAAGACTTATCCGCGAAGAAAATAGCAGTCAATGTGTCCGCCTCGCAAGCTACGCCACCATCAACAAAACGTGGAAGGTGGCTGTCGAACGCGTCACTTTCCGCAACATCTTCGTTCATCCACGCAATATCCATGGCTCCAAAGAGATCTTTGGCAGAGACCGCGCTCGCCTGTCTGCTGTTCGGTCCCTCCGGTATATCATGAATCACCATTTGAGTACGATGAACGACGGTTCAGTTGAGCCGGAAGATCCCTGCGGTGATGAAGGCTTCTCGCGCAACCTCGAGGAAATGTTTGAAATCCTGGAGGACTGGGAGAGCGGCGACTCGCCCAACATGAGGTTACAAGATCTCTGCTTGAATCTCGGGATACAACACAACCGTATGAAGCAGTGCGAGTACGAATCGCGTGACAGCGATTATCGGGAGAATAGGGTTGAATCGAATGATCACGACTCTGAGAACGACGAAGGCTCTGAGGAAGATCAAGATTCTGAGGATAGCCAAGATTCTCACGGCGACAATTACTGGAAAGTAGTCGAGCAACGCGCGGAGCAGCTCCGGCCCAATCGCGATAAGCCGCTGTTCCGTTATGTCGGACGCGGTTTACCTCGCATTCACTCTGTGAAATCTTTCAGGTTTGAAGGAAAATTTCTCCGGCCTGAAGCTTTGATGGAGATCCTGAGCTCGATGGACGGGCTCCAGGAATGCTATCTCAACGCCTTCAGTGACGCCACCACCAAGGACCCAAGCCTTCGTCCAGAATATCGGAAAGGTACACAATCTCCAGCATCAATATCATACGTGGTCAGTTCGTGAATATGGCAAAAAGAACATATTCTTCAGTCATGGACAGTTAAAGCATTCGTCCGGACGCGAACATGGAGTGAACGAATATCAAACCCATCCGCATGAATGCTTCAACTATCCATGAAGATGAGGATGTGTTGCAATACTATACTAGCCGTCCTCGTATTCACTTTCATTACTTTCTGGCCACTGACTGGGATTTTTGATAGCTCTCGGGGAGAACCTGTCCCGGATTCCCCACACCTGCACACATTTCCGCGCAGGATTCTACCACCGGTCCCATGGAATGGACGCGCAGCCTGGAGTCTTCGGCTCCGGGATTGATCATCTTAGCATCGGCTTGAGAGGCTTCTCCACGAGACTTGAAATGCTGTACCTGGAAGACGTGCGTATCTCGCCATCATTCTTTTGGCCCCAGGAGGACGAGCCTTCCAGCTCTCCACCATACTGGCCGAATCTGCGCCATATGAATGTTGAGTTTGCTGAGGTTAGCGCATCAGGTAAGGGTCCCCTCTTTTGATTCCCAGTCGGCAAAAGTTCACACTTTAAATCAGGAGAATGGTATACCATTCCAGATCCATCGGACCTCCCCGAAATAGAAGATTTCAATAGCTGGGACAAGCCTGAATCCATCTACCGAGAAAGACTTGACCACAATCGCCTCAGATCCCTTTACGTTGCCATGGCAAAAGCTGTGAGGCAGATGCCAGCCCTCAAGGAGCTGGAAATGATGTTCCCGGACTTCAGCAGTACGTATATTCGTTTTGGCGTCACCGAAAAACGAGATGTGCGTGAAGTGTTTTGGGATGCTTGGGAGAAGGTTGAGCTTGATCAAGAGGTTCTCGAAGCCTTGGGTGTCACTGAAGATCAGCTCGAGGTCACTGAAGAAGGGACTCATGTATGCACTCGAATATCCTGAGCACTGCCTATAAAGCAATTCATGTAGTCGAACACAGCTGTCCAGGTCTTAGGTCAACCTTCCCATTCAATCAAAAGAAACAACGCTTCACATCCGACCTTCTACAGAACTACTGCCTCCACTACATGCAACCCTTCCCTACCCTAAGCCTCCCTGCGCATTTTTGAGGGGTTACCGCGTCCCCAAGCGACGCAAAATTTGTCACCTCTCTACCCTTACCGACCGAATCCCAATCTCAGCGCAGCATTCGACGAGTCGGTCTTCTGCTCACTAAAGCTTGGGCTCCTGGGTTATCTTCTTGCCATCAGGTTATGATTCACCACAAGAATTTTGCGACTCTGTCCAAAAAAAAAAAAAAAAAAAAAAAAAAAA
>RKSS01001254.1:0-18390 GCA_009829855.1 Neofusicoccum kwambonambiense
CCGGCGGTCCGTTGTTCTGCCGAATCTGGCGTAGGAGGTAGAGGATAGCTCTGATAATTTCTTGACTCACCCTTTGCCACGGCCGGCGAAGGGAGCGTAGTGCTGTCTTACTATCACTGTAGATGACGTGTTTTGTCTTTGCTATATCCGGACGCGAGGCGACGGCTTCCGCAGACCACGTACCATGCACTAGGGCTACAGCCTGTTGTATTGCCTGTAGTTCTGCGTGTAGGATATCGATTGAGTCCGATCTGCCTATCAGAAGCGAGTGTGCTATAGCGGTTACACCGGTGCTGTCCACGCAGGAGATACCGGTGCCGACTTTCTGGTTCCTTTGCGAGCCGTCGGTGAAGATAGCTACCTCTAACGTTGGAGGCTTGCTCGCTTGTAGGCTTGCTATCTCTAGGCTCTCGATTCTTACTACTGGCCGATCCTCCCAGGGCATCCTTACGAATGGCTGGATTGTTTCTAGTCGTTCTGTATCTGCTTCTCCAGCTAAGAACATTATCCGCTGGAGTGGGGATATGAATCTTTTGTTCGCTGGGTTGATAGCTCTTTTTAACCTCCAGAATGGGTGAGACTGTGGGAGGGTGTGACAGTTAACCCAAAACCGGAGCATCTGTTGTTCAAGGCGGATCTTAGTAGGTAAGATTGCTGCTTCCGCTTCGAGTATTGGCAGGGCAACAGTCCTAAAGGCCCCGGTGATGGCTCTTCCTGCAATTCTTTGGACCGCTTCAAGTGATTTGAGCGTTAAGTGCGTGGCGGCTGTTGTTGTTGTTGTTGGTGGTGGTGGTGGTGGCCATTGCGCCCGGGAAACGGTCGGCACGAGAATGAACAGCGTTTCCGCCGCCCTCGACTCCATCCGCATTGTCACGTGCTAGCGTGTCAAGGTTCTACGCGCCACTTGCGCGTGTGCGTGCGCTGGCACAACGCTCGCCTGAAGCTGGTGCTTTCGCGGACCGGAGACGTGGTCGTCGACCAGAGGCGTGGAAGATCCCTCCGGGTGGCTGCCGGCTGGTGGCTGCTGCCGTGGCTGTCGCTGCGAGAGTGCTCTTAGCGATGCTACCTCCTGACGCTGGCGCCATGTGCCCTGCGGTCTTGCGTGGTGCGCAGAAGCACCCTGCCTGCTTTGCGTTGGAGTGGGCTGGGCTGTAGGGCTGCCGAGAACAGGCGCATCAGCATGCCTCCCGAGCTCAACATCACGCTCCTCGCCATCGTTGCTGTGCAGTTGTGGTACATTGAATCTGCCGCTGGCGCTTGCTTCCTCCGCTGCAAGTCGGCGCAGTTTGCGCGGACTCGAGTGGGTGAGAGGCGGCGACGGCGAGGATGGAGATGGCGAAGCCGGGGGCGGACCGTTAGGTGAGCCTAGGCTTTTGCTGCAATGGCTCGAGTCACGTCACCGCGTTGTTGCATCGTCACTCGCCTACAGTAGCTCCCCTGCTAATTCTGGCTTGTGTCTGTCTGCATGTCTGCATTGGAGCGATGGCAAAGGTTGGCTGCGTGGTGGAGAACGTGGTCGCAGAATATGCTTTGCGAGCGCGTCGAGCTTTGCAGCCTGTGTACGGTGCGCAGGGCAGCCAGCCGCGCGATGGTGGAGGTGGGCGGTGGTGATGTAGAGTGCGAGCGCGAGTGCGGCGGCGGTGGCGGGGCGGCGAGCTTCTGTGCCCAAAGCCCTGAGCTTCTGTGCCCGAAGCCCTGAGCTTCTGCGCGGAACCATAAGGCTTCTGTACCCGGAAACCATTGGCTTCTGCGCGGAACCATGAGCGTCTATACCATAGGTGCGGAGCCCCGCGCCCGCCCGCGACCAACTTGTCACGTCCGCGCCTTCCTTTACCGTTGTCGCCGTCCCTCATCGTCCTTAGCACTTTGCTCGACCGCTCCGCGCCGCACCTCTACCATGCTCTACCATGCCATTCCCCAATCATGTCATCGTTCGTCGACGCCCTCGGCACCCTTAAGCAATTCGAGTCCACAGCGAGCGAAGCGTCGGTAGCGGTGCTCAAGGATTTCACCGAGCTGCAGACGACGTTCAGGCAGCACAAGCAGCAGATCTTCGACCACCTCTCGGAGCCTAGTGCCCGCCTCGTTGCCCTTGCGCAGTGCACCTTTGGTCGCACAGTGCCACGCGTGCGCGAGCTGCAACAGTCGCCGTGGCAGCTCAGCACCGACGCCATCATCGACGCGTTCGGCGTGGCGACCGTCTTCTCAGACGACTTCCTCAGGCTGCTCTGCGGGTTCGCATCCAGCGGCGTGCAATGGGACCGGGCCCGCCAGCTGCTGCTTGACGCGCGCGACCGCCGCCGGGCCAAGATCAACGCCCCGACCGGCGTCAGCCACAAGCGCGAGTGGGTGCCGCAGGACGTGAGGGAAGCCATGGCCATGGCGAGCGTGAAGGTGGTCCCGCCTGCGAAGCGCCCTGCGAAGCGCCGTGCGGACGGCACGTTCTCCCCAGCTGCGCCGCCCCTCGTGCTTGTGCTCGCGCTCACTTGTTCCCAGCCCTGCACGACAAGCAGCAGCTCACGCCTCCGCCGCCCACGCGCCGCCGCCGCCTCAGCACCACCACCACCGAGAAGACCCCGCTTCCGCGCGCTCCGCCCGTCGACGTATGCAGACACACTCAGACGAGCACGGCCAGTGAGGAGGGAGATGTAGATGCCCACGGCAGCGAGCGGCGTCCCAACAACGATGACGAGCACGGCGGGGACAATGAAGAGCATGGCAAGGACAATGACGAGCATGGCGAGGACGGCGGCAAAGATGACGGCGATGACAGCGCGGCAAGCTTGGAAATTGCGAGATTCGCTGCGGACGAGCCTAACGAGCCTGACGAGCCCTCATTCCATCCGTCCCCGCTCCTCGATTACCAATCCGACGACTCCGACCTCGCGCCTGGATGCGACGGCGTTGAGGGAGCAGGCTTTGACTTGGACGCTATGGAAACTGCGGAACCAAAGCCCTCGCCTAGAGCCTTCGGCGCCCCGCCGTCTTCGTCGTCCGCATCTCTAGCAGCCAGCTTGCACTTACCGGAGGATCAGCTCACCCCTTGCAAGTCTCCCGTCGCCCAAGCTGGTGCGCAGCCGGCCCGCCCGCCCTCAAGACCATCGCCCAGGCCCACTAAGCATATCTCCGATGGGCTGCAGGATCCCCCAACGCCCTTCACGCAGCTGCGCTATCCGACTGCTCCACCTGACCTGGCCCAGCCGAAGCATGTCGGGGCTGACGGCCCGTCGGGGTCCGCCATCACCCACCCAGAGCTTGCGTTGACCGATGATGCTCAGGTCACAATCACCGCAACCTCCACGTCGCTTGAACACCCCAATACCCGAGCTCTGCAGCAACTTCAGGACGACAAATGGTTGGGCGATGAAGCTATGGAGAAGATCATGGGCCCATTGCGGACTGCCGACGTAGCTATCTTCGAGGTCGCCAGCCCCCCGACACACGACTGGCACGCCTGGGCTCAGTCCCATCGGCTCAAGCTGCTGCCTAGCCAGGCCACCGTGCTGATTCCTCTGTACCAGCCAGCGGTTCGGCACTGGGTTCTGCTGCATCTCGACCTGCCATCGGCCTCGGTGACGCTGTATAACTCGATGTCGGCACATACCGACCCTGCAGATGCCCGCACGGTCGGTTCTGCTATCATTTCGGCGCTTGGTGTGGATGCAGACAGCCGCGCGTGGACCTTCACGGCTCGCTCCCCGGTACCCCTCCAGGACGGCTTCCTGGATTGTGGCGTTTTCGTTCTGGTCTTCGCCCTCTACGCTCTTATATCTAGGCAGCTTCCCTCCGACATTGACCCCCGGCTTTGGCGACGCCTTTTCAAGCGAGCTCTTGGAGACGTGCTGCCGGATGAGACGTCCTGGCTGCCAGTTTTGCCTCAGAACGCGCAGCCATCGACGCTCGACGACTTTGTCGAGTGGCACAAGAAGCTACAGGTCACGGCCCACGCGATGACCAAGCTCCGCAACCATGCGCACGAAATGGCGGCCGTCATCGCCCTCGTGGATACTCAGGCCGATTCGCACCTCCACAAGGCGCGAGCGACACGAGCTGCGTCAGAGCAGGGTGTGCTGGCGCGGAAGAAGGCTCTGGAGCTCCTTCAGACGGTCGACCAACTCTGTGCAGACGACGCAGCTATTAAGGCGAGCTTGCAGAGGCGCATTGACGAGTGCAAGCGAGGAGATGCCCTAGCAGCTACGTCGACAGAGCAGGCCCTGCGCTATGCGACGCTGACGCGCAACCTCCAGCAGGGCGCGCGAAGCCTGTGCGCCGACGTTGACTTCACAGCGAGGAAGGTGGAGAAGGAACTTGGCATTATGGATCTGGTAATGGCCGAGGCGTACACGAAGCTCGTGGGATGGATGGCAGCTTTCCGTCAGAACGCGTTGTCAGTGTGAAGAATGAAAGAAGGAGTAGCTCTGGCTGTGGAGGAGGAGAGAAGGAGTTGCTCGTAATCAGGCGCCATCATATAACGCGTAAGCAAATAATCACTGCAATAGATATCAAGATAGACAGCTTTAATTCACAGGACCGACGATGTCTTATTTACTCGCACCATTCGACAATTTCCATTCGTGCCATCTTCGCTACCAATGGCGCAGTCCTCTTCGCCCGAAAGCCACCTATGTCACGACTCAAGAAGAACAAGTCAGATTCTCGAAATTAACTAAAGTTTCTAAGCTAAAGAAAAGAAGAAGAAAAGAAGAAGAATGGGGGAGAAAGAGGGGAGTTTATATACATGGCCCAGGTGCTAGTTAAAAGTCAAATGGCCGGGCCCAGGCTTCTCTTCTCTAGTAAGTTCTGGCCAAGTATCGCTCCTTGGTGAGAGAACTACAGTTTGGCGTTCCTTACTAGCCCTTTCCTAATTAGGCTTAGTTCTTCTACAGGTCCTTCTGTTGAATCCTGTCGACCTGTAGAAGTAACACCTTCCTGTTACCTGGAGAACGAGATGCTGGCGGTTTGGGCCGTCACACACAGCCTCCGCGAAGACGCAGAAAGATGAGGGAAGTTGACTTAAAGTAGTAGGAAAGCGGGGGTTTCGCGGTTATGGTATATGTAAGAACGTTCCTATACGCTATTAGCGGAGTTTCCTAGAGCGCGGATGGGATATTACTCGCCTTAGATGTAGTAGATTTAGCCCTTACCAGTACGAGTAAAAAGGCCTCTGCCGGCGACATGTGAGTTGCCCTAGTGTGCTAAGCTCTTCACTAATTAGTAGATTTCTAACATCTAATAAGCTACTTTGCCTATTATTTTTCGAAGGAAGGTGGAGGAGCTGTCCGTGGGCGGGAGCGCACGTGGTCGCCCTCGACGGCGATGACAGGGCGTGTATTTTTAGGGCGCATCACCTAGGGGAACCGACTCGCTAGAAGAGCCGTACAGGCTGCTACATGGCCTGCGGGCCACCCTGGAATGAAACCGTGCCGATCTAATGGCCTGGTTCGAGTCTGAAGTCTTCCCTAACCTCTCTGCGCCACGCTACCTTCATCTTATATATGGCCATAACTGGCCTTATAGGCTTTGCCACACCTCGGTTGACCCAAGCCCGACGTGATAACGATGGTACAAATTAAGAAGCTTCGTCACGTAGTGGCGGTAGACGAGCTAGCGACCTAATAGAACGTTATTAACACCTCCTTGGAGCTCGAGAAGTATATCTCATCGACGCGGCCCGAAGCTGCTTACGTTATGTAGGGAATGAAGGACAACGCGAAAAGCATGGATACGTTTAACATTGTGGAGAGGGAGCGAGAGTGTTATAGAGGCGATACTAACCTCGTCTCGTGTGCGTCGCTATCACCATCAACGATTAGTTCGGTTTTCACGGCTGGAAAGAGGTGAATAACGTACAGAGAAGAATGAAAGAGCCTAGGGAGCATAGAAGACACAAAGAAAGGTAAAATCTAGAAGATACTACAGGATCAGTGTAACGGCGGGCCCCTGCCTCTTAGGATCCAAACATCGAAGAGGATTGGTTAGCTGTTGACTAGTATCCCTTTATTTTATCAGGCATCAGTCGTTGGGTATTACAGTTTTGTGGACCTTCTATCGGGGATATAGAAGACAGCATGATACTCAACATCTTCGGTTATACTGCTTGAAGCTAGATAAAAATATATAACTAGCCAAGATCAACTGCTTCTAGAGCTATCTTGCCATCTCTTTTATTTCGCCACGCCATCCTGTACTACTAGAATAGACGTGTCTTAATATGGTTGTTCGTCTCGCCTTCGCTGATTGGGTATTAAGTCTCCGCTTTTAATACGGTGGCCGGCGGCTATACAGAGCCATCTTTAGAAGGAGGAGTTCCGATAGTCGAGCCGCTGATAAGGTGTCCTAAGGTTCCCGTTGTCGGTAGTGGTTGATGAGATCGGATATTAGGTACCGGTGTGCTACTTACAGCCCTTTCAGCTCCCTTGGCTGTCGATGTGTCGCTCTCTACTCTCATTTCTCGGGCTATACTAGCATAATCGCTTGGGGTGGGAGTTCCTCGTGCGTTGCTCGGTAAGCTCGCCATATCGGGGCTATTATCACATCTATTAAGGGCTGTAGAAAGCCGCTTGAAGTGATAGGGCGCCTAGATTTCGTAGATATTCCTTACAATATTATATAACACCCACCTTCCCTCATAGAAGTCGCTGTTATAGTGGAATGTTCGAAGTCTAGTGCGATATATCTCTGTCACGTCCCCTTGTATGTCTGGGTAATGGTAGAAGAGGTTTACCTCGGTTTCGTTATAGGTGATGGAGAACCCCAAGATCTCGCGGCGAAGTAACTCCTTGCTGTAACGGCGGGCCTTTACCTCTGAGGATCCAAACACCAAAGAGGGTGGTAAGCCGTGTTGGGGGTTTACCTTGAGGTGATACAAGGGAGGTGCGAGAGGGTAGCGAACACGTGGTAAGGCTGAGCGCTGTGTGCGAAGGCCGTGTTACCAATAGAGTCCAAATTCTATTGTTGAAGTTGACCACAAAGGGTCAAATACTAGCTAAAGAGTGAAGCTATATATACTGTAGGAGAGCGTATACAATCTGGTGGTGCCGTCTCTCAAGGGCACCGCTGAGCGTGCCGTTACTTGAGGGCACAAGTTGGTGTGCCTTTTATTGAGGGCACAAGTGGGTCTCACGTGATGCCTCACGTGGAGTTCGTGGTCTCGTGACCCCGGATTAGTAAGTCCTCCGACTTCTTGCTGTTCCGTCGGGGCTGACCCGTAATTCCTCTGACCTGAGAAGGCTACGCCGTAACACTTGCATTGCGCAACGGTGAAAAGCTCAACCACTGCTATAATAGCCAACGTTATACTATAGGCATTCCGTTGCTTTCCATGCTCCATGCTTCCTTTGTGTGCTGCTTCGCAAGTGAGGAACGGGAAGTATAACAACGCAGTTGGGTTCCACTTGAACTGCGGGTGCCGGGTGAGTTTCCGGAGCTTTCGTTGCTGAGTATTAGAGAAAGTCCATTGCCTAAATCTAATATAGTAACCGGGCTTTAGTAGCGAAACAAGCGTACCGGTTTTGAACATCGCGTTACTATTATACCATAGCTCATCCATGGCGTCAGCTAATAGATCGTAATGCGGGTACAATGTTGGAGCTAGGTTTGCGTTATAGCGGATGCGGGCTACTAAACCTCCAGCAGGCGGGCAAACGATATCATGCAGTATATGTCGAAGCATCGCCTCGTTTCCGTAGGCCAGCCTTGCCAAGTTTTCTGTGAAAACCATTTTGTTGTCATAACGGGGATCTGGTAGTCGGGACGGGCGGGTGTCTCGCAATTTTCTCCAAAGATCCATGCTCGCAACATTAGGCCCATCACCCTGTATTCCATCGTAGTCCCTCATGTGACTTTTGACGAAAGGATGGCTGTTGGACAGTATATCGGCGAAGTGTGGGCCTGATGACTCAATCTTCGAGCTTAAACTAGCTTTGTCCGATTCTAGCCTTGGCGTACCATTTGGCTCGCCTGTTCTGGAACGACCACGGGCCGTTATATCTGGCCATGCTAGCGGGAGCATCGCTATGGCGGTAATCTAATCTGGTAATGACTTTGGCAAGGGAGCTTCGTCGACCCAGCGTTTAGTTCGCTCAGTATACGTGGGGTTGTTCGATACTATAGGAGTCGGAGCGATACTTCTCTGTGGTATGTGTCGGTCCTGGTGATAGTCTCTCGGAATATTGGCGACTGAATGTTTTTGAAGCTTGCAACGTTTTTCTTAGGGAGCTAGGCCTTCTTACTCTTAGACCTGAGAGGGAGATTGGCGAGTAATCGTTTTGTTTCGACGCCGCTGCATCGATGTCAGATTAGTACTTTAGAAAGTGAGGGTGAAATGTTTAACCACTACACTCTTCCTCCCACGTTTATCTTCCAATGGACCCCATTTAGGGCTACATTCACGGATGCGAAGGCTTTTTCTTAAAGGCTTGTTGGGGGCCCCCAGCGCGGGCACTACGGGAATTGTAAGGCGCTGAGCGTGACGGAACGTTGGAATAGGGGTAGTCGTACTAGGATCTTTGTTTTTCAATCGTGTGCTTCGCTTCGTAACTGCGGTAGCGCCTGTCTTTTGGCGAGCCATGGCGACTAAAGTCGAGGTAGAAGGTGCGGTGTAGCATTGGCAGTCGAATGTGGGGCCGCTATAAGCCGCTATCTTCAGCAGGGGTGTTAATTCACGTGCACTCTCCTGATATACTATAGTATCAAGTATAAGTATTGTTAGCGCGATTTTGACGTAAAGCCCCGTGCACAGTATTCCTACCGAATTTCCATTGTTTGACTCTCTGGCACGGGCGTTCTGTACCCCCGAATCGGTTCTTATAAATGTGGACTTTCGCACATATCTCAGAGGCCAAGCGGAATGTATATGTATGTACCCCGCGGCAAGCACACTCGGTAGTTGCCCTTGGCAACCAGGTGTTAGTGCGCAAGCAACACCATTGCATCTTTGTGAGTATATAGGATATAAATCCTTACTTAACGTAAGGCCTGTCGCTCGACTCCTCAGCCTCCAGCGACTCTACTCGAATGCTTAGGTCGTCACCCATTTATACACCGAAACATTCGCCTGGCTAGCTATTGCCATAGAATCCGTCGCACGACTTCTACCGGAGGAAGTGTTTCCGACCCATTGCTCCGGAGTAAACGTCGCATCAACATCTCCGCAGGTATATTGTTTCCTTGCGCCTTATTGCACGAGATTACTGAACACGCGATAGGAATATCTACACGACCTTTACAAGCCGAACCAAGATAGCGTACGAGGCGAAGTCGACATCGTTAGGAACTAGCCACCGGTTTATCTCTCGAGCCAACCCACGAGAAGAGTACCGAGCCTAATAAAAAGGACACCACCAAACCTTAGGAGGTGACCAACATGACCAGTAAAAAGAATAAGACATCCCAGAAGCAGGTCAATCAACAATGATCTACAAGTATCTCCGAAGGTAGTGCTAAAATTAAAATAGCATCGCCAAGGAATGACACGGAACCGCAAAAAATCTTATACGCCGACGCAGCATAAAGGATCAACATCAAGAGTTGAGAAGCAGAAGCCACATCCGGTAGTTAGGAGGTCCAAAGAGCTTATCCGGAGGAGTCCAACACTCAAGGACTTCATAGAAGGGCGGAACTTTAACGATTCGGCACTAGGTACTCAACTGTCGGTGGCCTACTGTTGATTTCGAACCAATGGGCACCATGACTCAGGTCCAGCCGCCGCGACTTGCCTCGATGCAACAAAAAACAACTAGCGGGGAATCTGTAACTGAGAACAGCGTAAACTCCAAGGTCAATTCCAAGCACAAAGCTTTCGTCAAGATACTAGAGACCGGCTACCCAACAATCAAATGCTACTAAAGAGAGTTTTACGATGTGGAAGGCAACAGGCCTAATGAAACAAGTAAAGAACTTTGCAAAAAGTTCCTTAGGGTGACACAGCCGCCCTTACCCGACCATCGCTACGACATTGACGACCCCTTTGAATCGACTTTGGAAAGGCTGGACGGAAAGAGTGAGAGGAAAGTGCAGCATTCTCTGCATGATCTGATTTGCCCTCTAGCCGAGGTCGTGGTAGACAGGATCGCCGATCCTGAATTAAAACAAAAGTATGATCTTTTGGCTGACGCCATGGATGAGCAGTGGAGCAAACGTGCAGCAATCCTCAAGGAAGACAAACTAAAGGGCCTAAAGGGACCAGCGATGCCTAAGTCTGATTACTACGTCGGAATCAACGTGACGAAATTCTCAGATAACCAAAAGAGAAAACTGTTTAAAGCGTTTGAGGGAAACTCCACATGGTCTCCAATGACGAGTGTGTGCTTTCCGTCCGTTTCTCACCTGTGAAGCGAAGTACATAAACGGCTCAGACCACGCCAACATCCAAAATGCCCATAGCATGGCACTAGCGATCACGGCAGTTGTTGGCCTATTCAGGCGAGCAAAATGTGAAAGGTCTATCGATGTTGCATCAATAAGCTGACTGAAGGCGCGAAAAATACCCCGACGTGACCGAAATTAACAATCTGCTTGGTTGCGGAGGATTCAGCACAGTATGAGGTCACCATTAATAACCAGCGATTCGCCCTGGAGACGGTAAGGTCATCTTACCAACCACGCACAATCTACAGCTCTAACAACGTTATAGTTTAAGAATAATGGAAACGAGTACCTCAAGAGAGAACTCGCTGTATAACTGGCCTTGCTGTCTGTAGACAAGCTGAGCGGGCGCATCTGCGCCTTATACGAGCGACTGCCTCGACCTGGGACTCATCCTCGAATACATCAGCAATCGCTAGCAGCGCTAAAAGCGCGTCCACAGTCGCATGAGGTAGGAGAGCAAGAAAGAAGGTCAAAGGCCATGCGGCTGAGCGTCGGATAGGCCTCTCGCTCCTTTCACCACAGCAACGGATTGTGAAGAGGACTTGCTGCTTGAAAGGACAACGGGGTAGTTTGAGCACGGACGGAGTCGGACTCCATCTTCCCACGATATATCAATACTGACCGGTCACCGGTCTAAACGCGAGAGCAGCTGCCATCCCTGGCTCGAAACCGGGCCCGCTCACTCGTCTGGGCCGACCTCCCTTCCAAAAGCAATGAAAGCCAGCGCGCAGCACTTGGCCTTTTGCTCGAAGAAGGCTTCGTCGTCGCCCTTCTCGACCGCGTACACTAGCCCCCTCTTCGCTGCCGAGCAGTGCCAGAACAAATTCCTCAACTCGTCTGTCAGCAGCCTCGTCGCGTTCCGGCACACGCGACGCTCGAGCCACTCCAAGAGCCGCGTCGCGTCGGCCTCCAGATCCGCCGGGCGGAAGCGGTGTGCAACCAGCATGGATGCGGATCGTTTGAGGAAGGCCTTCTGCACCGCTACCTTGGCGGCATCGAAGCGGACGACGATCAAGCGGCTTGCGAGGAAGCCGAGGTTGAGGAGCTGGTCGCGGAAGACGTCATGCGCGAACTGGTCGTAATTCCACATCTCAAGGATCAGCTCTTGCAGCTCGATGTCGAGGCAAGGTGCTGCGAGCGGCGTATAGTCGGGGTTATCCGTCTTGGAGACGTGGGCTCTGCGGCGGCGTAATGATGATCGGATTGCCTCTTTCATTTCTGTTAACTGCGAACCCCATTGCAGCCCTGCTGCAGGGATGTTGATGGCGGATGTTGACGATGAGACAGAGTCTCTCTCGGTGGGAGTACCTGGTTCTATGTCTTCCATCAATTTTCTAGCTTTAGGGGAACGATACGGGCCCTCTTCTGGCCTTTCCGTTGCGTTGCGTTTTTCGCGAGCGAAAGGGCCGGTGTCCTTGAACACACAATCTGAATCGAACGGCGGCGGTGTGTTCGCCCAGATGAGCTGCGTTTCCGCCGATGAAGATGGTTCCTCTAGCTGCTCCGCGCGTTTAGCGAATGCCGACGTCGGCGGCCTGGGTGCAACGTCATTGTACGGCGGAGGCTCGAGATCAAGGCACGGATTCCAAGTCAGGTTGTTGTCATTCGCGCTTTGCTTGTAGGGGTATTGGTCCCAGTTGTTCTTAGCGCCTTTGCAGCCTTTGTACATGTTCTTCCAGTCAAGCTTGGGTGTGGTCAGTCTGCCTTCCCGAGTGTTGGTGGAGATGTTGCGAAAGACGTCAACGAGCGAGGTGTCGGAGAAGTAAGCGTCCATGGCCGTGCTGGTCGATAGATCCCGCCAATGTAACAGCAATCGACATTGCAGCGGTTCTAGTGTCTCCAGCGGCTGTGGCAGAGCGGGCATGACGGCGAATGCAGACCTTCCGAGCTTGAAAGCGATTTGAAGGACCTTGTCGGTAGGTTTGAGGCCATCATTTAGCAGGTGCTCTGTCCCGACGTGTGGAATGCTGCCAGCATCGACGAGGGTAGTCTCGAGCTGCAGGTCCTCGACGGGGAGGACAAGATACACATCTCTTGGAAATTTCCAATTGGGGCGTGTGAAGGGTACGTTGAGATAGATGAGGCACTCTTTGTCGTTCTCCATATCGCAGCAGATGAACAAGCTAACGCTGATCTTTGATTCTTCATGCCCACCAGAAAAGCGCCCAACGTGCTGCACTTGCCCAGATTTCTGATACCCAACAAGGGCGGGATGCGCCAGAACCCGATTCAGCGTGCCTCCAACGATCCTCGGTAAGAAACCCGCCATGTTGATATTTGCCGGCCAATTTGGATCGTAGGTCGTTTCGAATAGTGGATACTACCTGAGATACTACCTGCGCAGTGGTCAGCAATGCTCTGGTGGTGAGCACAACGCACGCAATAACACACCGTCCAAAGCTGTTGAAGACGTCTTTCTAGGCCTGCTGGGTTAGTAGTTAGGCTCGGCGATCGCAAAAAGGTGAGCCGGGCAGCGACGTGGGGGAGGTGAGACGAAGGAAAGGGAGACGAAGGAAAGGGACGAAGAAGAGCACGAAGAGGGGGACGAATTGCTGCCAGGTCCGCTACCGGAAACGCGAAGAGCCCACACGGCAACGTGGCCGATGGGCCGATCACGCCCTCGCCTGTGCGAAAAGCCGACACAATGGCGGACTAGCCGATCACGATGCCGATAAAACGGTAAGGCCAAGTGGCCCGACCGACCGGAGCGAAAGGCAGGCACCCCCAGGGTCAGTGATCACAAGCAGCCGAGCCGGGCGGCGACCTCGACGAGCGAGCGGGAACGAGGAAATGAAGGCGCGGAGATGGACAAAGGCGTTGTGGGTGGGGTGGGGTGAACGGGGTAATGCGAAGCGATGAAGTAGGTGTGGAGAGGAAAGAAGAGCGCGACCGGTGGAGTTTTGACCACCTGGGCCGCACGGGCCTGGGATTTTGTTTATCCGATAAACATCTGGTCTTGGCAATAGACCTAACGTGTTTCACCAGTGAGCTGCGCACCCCACCAAGCCCATGACGCGTCTTCGTACAAATATTGCACCAACATTCATGCATCTATACAAGCGCATCCTACACAGGACAGATTCTGCAGAAGACCTCCCCTCTTGATCCGAATCGACCAATCCTGACACACACAAACCTCGAATCCATTGCTTAGATCAAGAATGTCGGCGGATGAAGACGATGGGGGCGGTTACACTACCGTCGGCGCGTCGCGTCGCGCTACGCGTCGAGGGGCTCAACAAACCGACTATCGCGCCCTCCACACCGGCAAACCAACGAGACAGCGCAGGGCTCGTGAGACCCCCGCATCCGACCTGCCTGGCGACTCGACTCTGGACGACGTGATTGGCCTACTTAGTGTTATCGTCACGCAGAACGACCGGCTTACCGAGCGCAACGAAGAGCTCGCGGAGCAGGTGGCCAGGAACGAAGACGAGATCAGGCGCCTGCGCAGCGTGCTCGAGACGTCTGAGGAAACGCAGGCCAAGATGGAAGAGCGTATGGGGAAGATGGAGAAGCAGATTGCCGCGCTGGTGGAGTCGACGCGCAGGAATCTGAGCTCACAGTCCCAGATCAACGCCACCTATGCAAACGTGCTCCGAGGAGGACCGCCGACACCTGCGAACAGCAGTCCGTCGTCCACCGCCGCTGTCCCAGTACGCGCGAACCATGCGACCGCATCTATGACTCGAACGATGCCGCCCGCGATCGAACTCTATCTCACGAATGCCACCGTCGATAACATAAGCCCCGGGGATATCCGCGCGCGTCTGCAGACGGCGCTGGAGAGTCAGGAGGCCAAAAAGGAGGTCAAGTGCTGTGGGATCACGAAGAACCCGAGCGATGCGGCCAAGGTGCGCGCTTTCTTCCGGACGGAAGAGGACGAAGAGCTTGTCAGGTCGAACCTCGGATGGCTGGAGACGGCCTTCCGGGGAGCGAGGATTCGGGGCCGGCAGTGGTACCCGGTTAAAGTAGACAACGTCAACAAGTTGGCAGTTCTGAACGATGACCGCACCACAGTGCGCGCCGATGCAGGCCAGATAATCGGCGCTGAGAACAATATCGAAGTAGCACAAGTCCGCTGGCTAAGCAAGCCAAGCGGCCGCCTCTACGGGTCGGCGGTGGTCTATCTTGCTAAGAAGAGCGAGGCGGATGCACTCCTCGCCAGGAGGGTGATCGATGTAGGCGGAGAGGCGGCGTATACGAACGTGTTCGAGCACCGCCCGCGGCCGAGACGCTGCTTCAAGTGCCAGAGCTACCACCACCTGGAGGGCCGCTGCCGAGGAGATGAACGCTGTGCGAGGTGCGCGGGCGTCGGCCATAGGGAGGACGGCTGCTCCTCGACGACGGTAAAGTGCGCCGCATACGGCGGTCCGCATAGGGCTGACGATAGAGGCTGCCCGGAGTACGATAAGCTCTTGCGCGAAATGCTCGGCCAGCGGAATGAGTAGGCCGCTAAAAGTGATTTACGCGAACCTGGAAAAGAGCGGAACAGCGCAGCATAGCCTACTAAACGACGAAGACCTTAGCGACTTTAGCATCATGTTCATCTCGGAGCCAAGCTGCTTTCGCGAGCCTGGCGGTGAGACTATAGCAGCACCTGTCACTCATTCATATTGGAAGCAACTACTGCCGTCGACACCGCGGCACTACCGTTATCCTATTCGTTTAATGCTATAGATCCGTAAGGACACGCAAGCTAGGCAGATAGTAGTGCCCTCTGCCGACATCGCAGCTACAGTCGTCACGCTACGGGACCGGATCGTGTTCGTAGCAGCCGTTTACGTCGCCAGTAAGGGAAGCGTGGACGACCCGGAACTCACCAGCGCGCTCGAGCAGCACCAGGATGGCTACGCGGAGTCCAGCGAGGAGATCTCGGAGACGCTGATCAGGGACTTCTTCCCGGAGCTCCCTGAAGTACGGGGGACGTCTCGCTCCTGTCGTTCGACGTTAAGGGAGCCTACAACGGCGTCTCCCGCGACGTGCTCCTCCAGCGACTTAGACAAAGAAGGATCCCGGAAGTGCTGGTCAAGTGGGTGGAAGCATTCTACTCCAATAGGAGCGCCTCTATGGTGGTAAACGGCAAGACGTCTAGGGTTATAGACCTACCGTAGGCAGGGCTTCTGCAGGGGTCGCCTCTCTCACCGATGCTATTCCTTTTCTTCAACGCCGACTTGGTGCAGTCCGTAACCAACAGGAGTAAAGGGGCTATCGCGTTTATTGATGACTACAGCGCCTGGGTGACGGGATCGTCTGCGAGCGAGAACGTGGTAAAGCTTCAAAGAACGGCGGTGGCTCGAGCCGAAGAGTGGGAAGCGACGAGTGGCGCGACGTTCGAAGCAGGGAAGACGACGTTCATCCACTTCACGCGCGTTAGCGCACTTTCACACTGAGAAGCTCTATGACCAGCTAAACCACAAGTAGGCAGTAGTAATCGCACAGTTGAGAACGTCGAAAGCGAGCCTGAATGAGCCATTATACAAAATCAAGCGAGCAGATTCACCCTTGTGTGGGTGCGGAGCAGAAAAAGAAACAGTCAAGCACTTCCTGCTCGAATGTCGACGCTAGATGGATCTCTGCGCTAGATTACAGGTCAATTCAGGCAGTAGGTTCGGAGATCTCGCGTTCATGCTAGGCGGATGGTCGGGTACGAAGAAGCCCGACGGTAGGTATGTGGATGGCCCGCCGGAGAAGTGGCGGGCAGACGTGCGCGCAGTCAAAGCAACGGCAGTATTTGCTCTAGCTACGGGAAGACTAATCGTAACCAAAGACTAAGAGCTTAATCCTTCTCAAAGGAAATTAATCCCTTCTCTAGCCAGCCGTCACGCCGCTATAGGGACTAATAGCACTCGGGAAGTGGTCTCGAAAGGGATATTATGAGGGGTGCAGGGAGGATGGCTCTACTTTCACATTTCCTTCGTTTTGTCCTTGCGTTTCGCTTAGTGTTATCTATCGGTGCTTTTGTTCGTCTATTCTCAGATTGCTGAACAGGAGGAGGAATGGTTTTCTTCGCATACAGTGTGCTGGGCTTTGGGTAAACCAGGATCCCAATGTAGCTTAGCGTAGAATAGCGCTCATTGTCCCTATGGTCTGCTGAGGCCGACGGGGTGTATAAATCATCATCATCATCATCATCATAAACCCTTTCGGTTACCCGAAGCCTACTGGTGCAACTCCGAAACCTAGTAGTAGAAGGCCTACCGTTACAATGGGGAGGCTCTTCTGTATGGTGTAGTACACGAGGAGATGTGCAGTTGAGACTATAGAGATTGCAAAGTAACGTATAAAAGCTGCATGATACAACTTCCGTGCTTGGCATGTTGAGTGCGAACGCCCTATCCATTTAGCGACCGGGATAAGGAAAGAAAGCGCCAAGGTTGGGTGCGTAGTCCTGGCCGCTTCAAAGTCTAAAGCGACAAGGAATTCCGGCAACGCTCTAACGTGGTTGCGCGTGCGTACGTATCACGGAGCAAAACAACTTTGACTGACTGATGAGGAAAGGTGAGCTACATCCTGATTCACACTCAAGCAAGAGTACGTCTTCGACAGCTGGTAGTCGAGCCAAGTGGGTGCGATCGTACGCAAAGGAGCGTAGGCTGATAAAGGTAGCGAGGAGGGACATCCTGCTGCTTCAGACCCCCCATCTTATGACGAAAGAGAAACTCCCCATTTAGTGATCTCGCGACGTTGTATGTTCGTCTCTTCAAACGAAATGGACGCAAAGCGCACTGCCATGCCGGTGAGAAGCGCCGTAAGGAAGGAGGACGATGGGGCGGTGTGGGTAGCTGTATGCAACCTCAACCGCTAGGCGAGGCCTGCCGCTCCCCCGATGACGGTTCCGTTCAACATGGCTAAGCACAATTTAGACGACCAGGCATGATACTTTGCATTTAGTCCTTACAGGGATCGTATATAAATACGTTTTAGCCAATATCTTCCGCTCTATGCATCTCCGGTTTACGTCCATCTATCTATCCATTTATTCCATTACTCATCCACAAATTGGAGTTGAGGAGAAAAGCATGGCAACAAAAGCCTGATCGTGATTGTCTCTGGATGGTGTTCACGGCGCTTACGTGTACGAGAGGCCCGACGCGCTAGCGACTCGGAGTTATCCGACCGTGGGGGCCTTAGACATCACGTGCTCCCAGCCACCTCCAGGCAACAGCCCCCCTCGTCTCCTGACCCGCGACACCATCTGATCCTCTCATCAAAGGTCATCAACGAAATCGACCCGGCCAACTCAACCTCTTCAAGATTCCCTATTCATTTCATCACTGTATGTGCTATTTCGTTTACTCAGGCAGATAGACTCCTACGTCCTCGCTGCTTTACCTCTCCATCCCGACCGCCGCCTCCACACCGACCGACCTATCGTCGCACTCCAGCCGCCGTCCTTCTTCGGCCTATCGCCCCTGGCTTCGGGTCTATACTTCTTGAGATACTTCAGTGTTCTTCGACGGGATGGTAAGCTTGGCCGCCAGCAGGTAGCGGCCGAGGTGGGATCCCGTAGGCTAGAGTGCTCTTCGCTAGGTCGGGTCGTGAGCCTTCTTGTCGTCGCGCCCAAGCAGCTAACATCTTTTCCTGGCCCTGTCCCACCAGCCCTCATCCTACCATCCCTGTGGTTTCACAGGGCCTCCTCCTAGGGAGGGGTAGGGGAGTCGTTGGTCGGCACAAGTCCAGGCTGAGGTTTAGCTTTACTTTGGTGTCCGCTGACAACGGAGACTGTTGGACGTACACTGCCGTCACTTCTGAGCTGCCGTTTCTCCCTCACTCTGTCCTACTGGCCCTCATCCTACCATCCCTGTGGTATCCACAGGGCCTCCTTTCAGGGAGGGGTACGGGGAGCCGCCGTCGACAGCAGTCTACGGTTGAGATTCTGGTCCTCAGAGGTCTGCCGACAGTGGCGTGCCTGAATGGAATCAAGCCGAGTCAGGGCTACTCAACAGTCGCAAAGCCCGGGTGGGAGGGAACACCGCAGTCGCGGGGCACGCATTTTCATAGCTCTATCAATACACCATT
>RKSS01000191.1:0-11917 GCA_009829855.1 Neofusicoccum kwambonambiense
GCCGCTGGGAGGGGGGGGGGGAATTCGCTGACGTTCTCGCTTTTTGGGACGGGTGGGCGAGTGGGCGAGAAGTGAGTGTAGTGTGTGCAGGGCGGTGCGCCGTGGCTCTACGTGGAGAGGTGGGTGTTCTTGTCCTTGTAATTGCATGCGTTAGTTTTTGTCTTTAGACGTACAGAATTGCCGTTTGAAAAATACCTTGGGATAGACGATAGCTTTATTAGGTCAGAGCGGCAGGTTGTCCTCTATGCGGGCCGCGGGGGAAATGTGCGGGTATGGAGGAGTTGTACGTGTGTCCTAGAGTTTGGGTCAAAAGGCTTGCCTTGTCCTTGCGATGCACCGACTGTACTACAGGTAAGAATCCTGGGCTGAATGTATAGGTTACTTTTCTCTCCCGCGTTTGGATGTTCCTTGCATGACGGACACAGCTGTAGCGCTGTGCCGCACTTCATAGCGCTGGAAGAAGCGTGAACCTGAAACTGTCCATGAAGGCACAACCAAGCACGACCGTCAGAGTGGTTTAGACCTTCATGTCCATGGCATTTGGCCTAGCTTATTCTTATCGTAGCACCCTCCGATGGACATTCAAATGTGCCTTATCTCCACGCGATAGGGAGGCTGCCCTCGCCTCTTACTTTTCGAAGCGTCCAAGAGCAAATTTGCGGGTCGCCCAATGTTGCAGTGCCAGATATCTTTCGGTGGCTTTCGGCCTGCCTTCCCTTTCAAAGTACGAATTGGTTCGGGCGCGGAAGCGGGTGTGAGTTGGTAGCGTGGTGTTGGTAACAAGGTCCACCCCTGAAGATTCTACAATATTGTGAGCGCGTCATGGTGGAGCAGAGATAGTCCATCCTCCTCAAGAAAGCTAATATAAGCAATATGATGAGCGCAATCTTTGTTGCGCTACACGCACGCGTATGACTCGATAGCTTGGTAACGCAGGCTCGTGTGTAGCGGAAAAGGGGGCGGGACCGCGTGAAGACTGGAGAGCGTACGGAGGTCCTCACGGTTGGGGATCTGGCGCAGATGGAGGTCGTAGAGAGTGAGATAGCCATGCAGCCAGAGATCGTACTGTCGCGTGTTTTTCATGTCGAATTCACTGTGTCGTTGTTGAGGCTCGTTCACTCGTCAGTAATCATCATCAGGGGCTGTCAACCATACGACTAATACATCCGCAGTTGAGAAAGATGATTGTGTTCGAGCAGAGGCCTACTTCTGGTTCATCCCACAATGCTGCTGATGAAGTGGACAAAAAGTGTATGACGTGAGTTCTGGGGATGGCTTACGCGGAAGCAATTTGGGAGTGTGTCCGCCTTGGTGAAGACGGATAGGCGGGACCCCGAGCGGCTGGTTCCTCGGCAGATCTCCATGTCAAGTGATCTACTAGATTCTGAATCAAGAAAAATTAACACATGATCTTTGTCTCGCTCCGATTGTCCTGAAGGAGACGAGCGGCACTGCGGTATCTGGAAGGTGGACTGCGTTCGTCGGCGATGTGACGGTGGAGTTCATCGCCTCATAAACGAAGGCCCTAGACCAGTCTGCTTACGCAACACTCTTAAAACATGCGGAGTCTTTTGCCAAATCTTCTTTCATCAAGGAAAGCGCCGTGGAGGACACGCCGAGAATCGGGGATGGAAGTCATGCCCGTTTTTCCCTTTCTTCCCAGACCTGGACACTTGTCCCTACTCGCACACACAGCAGACGACATTACATGGCTGGGTGGAAGCTGAAAGCTCCATGTTCGCAGACTCTATCAAAGTGAGAGATCAACCGCATTCCTCACACACGTGGGTTCGCCACACTCGACCCACCCTCCATCACAATTCTCTCCAATGCCTTATTGGTGGCTTCGCGGGCCGCGGAAGTGCGGCATCCGACACAACCGCCCAGTGCTCCGGTTCCACAGGCTGGCCAAGCTTATCGGATGCTGCTCTATGGGACAGTCTAAGCGCTTCACAGAGAGCTGGAGACTTGGTCGCCTGAACAGCGCTCGGAAGACGTATTCGACCCCACCTGTTCTCCCGAGGTGGCGCCTTGAGAGTCACAGCCTTCTTCATCCTTGTCTGCTGCAGAGTGGGCAGCTGTCGTGTCACCGCTGCTGGAAAGCCCCGCGCAGGGTTGAAGTGGGGAGGGGGCTTTGCATGCTTGGAGGCCTGGCCCGGGGAAGGAGGGGAAAGGGAGTTACTTTTTGCGATAGATTACTTGCATCAAAAACCAAGAAAGTGCGGTGTGGCAAGATTTCGATGCATGTAAGACAGGCGCTACATCTAAGCAGATGCTCAGCACGGAGCGATGATGTTTCCATGTGTCCATCGTCCCATGTCCACATGAAGACGCGTCGGACTTCCACGCGTGAACGGTGGCAAGTCATTCAATGCGAAGCGGGGTCCACGCAAGCATTGGAGGTGGCTCGCATAGAGGAAGTGTACAGGCCGATGAGGCGTTGTCGAGCTCTCCAGGATTGGCTGCGTAGATTCTTCTTTCGATTCATCCGCGTCATGCGCCTTTCGTTCCGACCCGCGCGGCGCGGGCTGCCGTGTAACGCACTGCGTAGGTGTAGCTGCGTGGGTGATGCTAGGCGTAGCGATGAGGCTTTCTGACCGCAGGCGGTCGCTGAGATGCAAGTGGTAGACAGGCAATATAAGCAGAATTTGATCATCGGCAGTGGCTTGACGGTGCAGGAGGGATACGAGAATGCGACTGACGAATGGACCGAGTGGGGCCACGTCCGCGTAGCCTCGTTAGGATTAACTTTCATAAACCTGCTGCTGAGCCTGGGGGGGTTGTGCAACAGGGTCTGATAGGCATGCTAGATGTACTCACTGCTCTGATCGACACAGCAATCCCTGACTTGCCTTCCAGGCAAATTGCCCCAACATCGGCTCCCGACGAGAAGAAACACGGTGCGACCGGCATCATGTCATTGGGGGTTGGCACCGAAGCCTGTGTGTCGGGGGCAGGCGGGCGAATTAGTTCCAAAGCCGGATGAGGCGGAGGCAAAAACAAAAACGGAGTGGGAGCAGTTGGTTTCATGGCCCCAGTGCAAAGCCGGCCCAGCAGCGCACCCAGTTCCTGCGCGGAGCTGCAACCGGCGAATGCTCTGAAGAAGCTGTTGGCTGTGTCGGTGTGATGGTGCTCTGCCGAAGGTGAGGGAGGCTGTAAGCCGCGGCGCTAGCGCGGCGCTAGGCGTGCCTGCCGTCAACAGCGAGCTGCAGAGGGATGTTGCAATCGAGAATCCGATTCTCCCAATTCCTTCCCTGCTCCACGTCTTCTCCGAGGGACAGGCACTCCGGCCCGGAGAAATGATGGGATGTATGGGTGGCAGTTACCAACCAACTCGTGCAGCGTTTTACAAGGTACGACAATCAATTGTTTTGATCTTAGGAGGCCCGAATTGCAAAAGTAGATCCATTGTCAGCTTGGAATATATTGTTCAGGGCCGCATAAAGACACCTTAGACTCTGACGCCATGGAACTTCACTGTTTCAGCGACTGCAGAAATCTTGATGATTCTTTATGGATCGAGATCCGATATCAACGGCAACAGAATACAAGATCAAGCCGGAGGGAAAATGAGAAATTGATATCATAGATACTGGGGATGATGGAAATATGCAAATGACTTCTAACTTTCGATTTTACGTTTATTCAGCAAGAAAATGTCAGTGAAACCCACCCACTAGCAGTTGCAAAGAGTCTGCTATATTGATCATCCTTGTCCCCAGAGCGGCATGACTGACGACAGCGTGGCAGGAATTGATCCCTGTGCCATCCTCCATGACTGGCTACATCAACTCCCCAACCACAGCGCCCCGACACGCCGAGAAGCCGTTCTACCTGCTGTATCTCCCCAGAGACTTGGCCTGGCATCAGCGAGCCACGCATCCAGCAGAACAACGTAGCTGCACGCCTTCCAGCCCAGGATTCGACACACGCGGAAACCAGGTGCCGGACCACACTCCTCACTCGTCTACGCTGGATACCGATGGACCGATCCTTCTTTTCGCCTCAGCCAACACCACTCCGTTCGCGCGTCGGAAGGGGAAGCTGTCCTCCGCCGGCTTGTGGACGTTTGCTCGACGAACACGTCCCTGCTCGTACGATCCTTGCCCTCGCTTGGGAGGATTGGCTGTGCTGTGTTGCCGAAACGCGGCTCTGCTATTGGGCCCCAGGGCGTCGAGGCCCAAGCAATAACAGGCAATAACAACAGTATAGGGAGTCGACGGGCGTGATGGCGGGGTATGATGTGCTCGGTCTCCGCACGAGCTGTGGAAAGGTGGGTATCTGTGGTGCTGGCATCGTGCAAACTTCTGTTCGGATACCTCCTCGATGGGGAGAGGATGCAATATGTACGGGTGCATGCGTATAGTGCACGCGTGCGGTACTTTGCTGTGGGGGCCGTGGGTGTTCAGGGAGAGCAGGATTACAGCAGCCGTGGCACTCGACGTTTTCTGATCAGTGATCACCCGATGCTGCGGGGGAAAATGTGGGAGCAGAGAACCAAGAAGGTAACATACCCAGCCACTCGGTAGCACAAAAGATGCGCTCGGGACTCCTAGAAGGAGCAATACCGTCCAACGGGCTCTCAGAAGATCCCGGGCTCGGTTGCGTGCCGCTTACACAGTTGATGGCTAAGCGAAGTGAGAGGATGCTTCTTTCTTGCTTACCTGGCTTATTTTCCTCTTCATGATGCAAGCGGTCCATGGCTAGATGGTTGGAACCCGGGTATAGAGGCGAGAACAGGTCTGATGTAAGAAGCCGTCATAGAGGAAAGGGCTGGGTTGATCGTCGTCAGGAATCCTTGCTGTTTTCACGTGCTAGTGAGACTGTCTTTACGAATGTGATGCACTCTCGATTTGTGCCACTAAAAGCATAAGAGCTTGAAAGCGGAACGTTGAAATAATGGAAGGTGTTATGTCAAGAGGGTACATCAGAGAGTCACCTGAGAGATGAAAGCACAGCAACAGCGCAGGTGAACCACGTAAGAAAAAGGATAAGAATATACGCCCGCTCAAAAGCTTGTGAAGGGCAACACGCAAGCAATCAACACTAATACTAGACTGACTGGGGTTTCCACAGACGATCTCGCCATCTGCAGGGGCGTTCTACGCATACAAGCTCATCAACATCACTTCGCCAGCGCTTGCAATCTATTGTACCGGAGTCAGTACCGGGCATGCGGACCGCGCAGCAGCTGGCTGCATGCAAGCCCACACAGCCACGCGCCATGCGGGAGCTCGGGACGTGGGATGATGCCAAGTCCTCGTCATGCTGCGGCTGCTGCTTTAGCAAGCATTGCCCGATTGCTGCAGCGGTCCCGAATCAAAGGATCGGGGAGCCCAGCGACACACGCAACGTATCTGCATAGGCGGACGGCGGCTCGCTCCGAGTTGAGTAGGATCGCCCGATGTTCCTTTCAGACCTGTCATGCGCGGTTGCAGGTAGCAGCGAGACTGCTAGGAAAGCTTCTCGAAGAGATGTGGGCGTGTCTCCTGGACGCGCGTGATGTGCTCAAGCTGCGCCCGGGAACGTCAACGCGCGGATCCACCACGCCCGGGTTGCGGGCCACGCGGATTTATGTAGCGGTGATGCGGATGGGTGCGTCTGTCTGTGCTTGATCGGACTGGCGGCGCATCTGGAGCGGCTTCTGGAATGCCCTTACGAGCGCTGCTCGTCAATGCACGTCGGAGCCATCGACATCATGAAGAAATCGTAGATGGTCTGGCACCATGATGGGAATGGCGGTCATGCGTGAGGCTGAGGCAGAAGCTGAGGTGGGGTTCTTAAGCTTCTTGCGTCCACGTACGTCGACTAATGCATCGCAGCTACCCCATGCAGCAGTTGGTCCGGTGTTGGCAGAAAGTATAATTCTGGATCCTGGCAGCGGCCTGTGATTCGACAGCGATTGTTTCGACGGTTCAAGAGACTATTCTGTTATCTCGATGTCCGTCGCTGAGACAAGGAGGTGGTGTGGGTTGAAGGTGGCATCGCGTAGTGTAGTTTTGAGCGTTGTCCGTCCGTCTGATGGCCGTGTACAATGCAGTCCATGTAAAGGTTCCAATTCCACGGCTGCACCAGTCATCCTTCGCGTTTCCAGGGAGCCCAGCGGGATGCGGACGCATGGCGTTGTCGTCAGCCCAGTTCCTCCCACGATCCGGAGCGCCCTCTCAGCCGACAGCGCTGGACGTCAGGATCGTCTGTCCTGTTGAGACAGAACAGGTGTTCCGGTGACGTGTAGTTTTTCACCCCGTACGGATATAGTTGGTTTCGCCTTCCGCATTTTTCCTGCTGTGCTTATTTGCTACTGGGCGGCATATCGACGCAACAATGGCCGCTCAACGGTATACAATGTCTTGTGCTCGTAAGTTCCGTTATTGTATGAACTATGGCCGAGAGCACATCGAGGTGGCTGGAGGTAGACAATTGGTTCATGCACGGGCGAGAAGGGAAAGCAGGTTTCAATCACAGCCTGTAGCATCGAGTCAGCTAGGGTACTGTTGAAGCAGACCTGGGATGCCGACATGCTCTTACCAGTGACGTCAAGAGAAAGCAGACAACATGGACATGGCTGTGATTGTTTGAGGTCGGCTGGTTCGACTACGAGGCGCCACGATCCAGCTGGAAGACCAGGCGACTGCCTTTGGCTCTACAGACTGCATATTTCTCGACGCGATGGATGTGATCCAGTCGAGCGTGATACGCGTACCAAGCCGCATCCCAGTAGACGCTGCGGAGCAGGCAATCTTCCTGTCTCCAGTTGTCCTCGGCGTCACCCATGTCGCCTTCTAGCTGCCACAGCATCCCTCCCTGCCCCACCACTTGCCATACATTGTGTCGGGGCTCCAAGGGCCTTGAAGCCGCATGGGAGCCTGCGATATCGCGCTTCGTCGAGGTCGGGGCGGCGAGCCGGCGGAGGTGCGGATGGACGGAGTGGAGGCCGTAGGCTGTTAGGACGCGTCCTGGGAGAGGCTTCCTTAGCAGGAGCTACTAGTCCTGCTGCAAATATGGGATGGGAGATCGCTCAGGGCAAGTACCCACTCCGATCCGCCGAGGTATGCACTGTGCCCCCTCGCTTCATGCTGGGCGGTGGACGTGCGGCGGCCTCCGTGGGGAATAGAAGGGACGTCACCGCATTGGAGCTTGCGGCACGATCATCGTTGTTCGAAGGAAGTGGATCAGCAAGGCGTCTAGTCCAAGGATGCGATTGAATCAAGGACGCGTCGATGCGGTGCCGGCGAGTTGGTCATCGTTGCGGGTCAGAAGGTGAATGGTGTTGCTTCTGGGAGAAGTTGGCTGGGATGGAGGTACGAAGTACTCCACAGCCGCTGCGCAAGGACATGAGACTGACTTGTGCGCTCGTGCAGTTCTTCGCCTGTCGCTACGTGCCTTCGTGATATCGTTGCTGATTGGCGAGTGTGTTTGATGTTTCTTTCTCGTTGAAAAGCGGCATGATCCGCAAGCATAGCATGCCTGTAAGGATGATAGGTCCGCTGGTAGCCCCCCATGCCGGCAGGATCCCGTCAATCAGAGCGCCAACTTCGACCGCAAACGTGCAGCGTCTGGTCGTGTTTTCGATCTAGCTCCAACTATAACTGTGCCCTATCCTTCTCTGCTCGCGCAGCGTGTCCCAATCAAGAAGAGCCTTCGCTCCAGGCTTCATGTGATTAATCAACATGAGTCGATTTTAACATGCAGGCTGCGCCATGTGGCGCTCAGAAGTGTACCCTGCAGGTCGGTCCCTTGACGAGGAGAAAGATCGGATGCAACGATCTCGTATTCCATCAGACACATAGCTGAAGATTTTTAGAATGGAACTGGCGACGTTATGCAAGGGCAAGTATAGTTTTGTCGAGAATGGGTTTTGCCAGTCCGAATAGAGAGCCCATGCAGGTCTGGGGTTGCACTTTTTAGTTCGAGCCTCAAGACGCCCGTCCGATTGGGGCGGCAACTCTGTGTAACCCTCGGGACGGCCCATGGCAAAAGCAATTCCCGGCGCGGCCAGTGCCGTCAGACGGCGATGTACAGGGCTCTGCAGGTCATTGAAAAGTAAGCTAATTGTCGTGCTGCACGCGATCCCAAAAGAGCGGCATGCATGCCACCACCGCCTTGAAGACGGGATGAACCATCCCTGGTCAAAAGCAGATCTCATGATTCCCCATGTCATGAGATGGGTATGATCAGCCCTGCAGATTCCTTGCCCTTCTCTGCAGGGGACTTCTGCCCTCTATGAGCTACGTCCAGACACCCAAGACTCTCCGCGTCTTTGGGTTCCTGATTGGCCTCTTTGAAGTATCACGTATCAAGTGTTCATTGGCATTATTAATACCACTTAATCGCTCAAGAGATTTTCTTTACCGTTTCCTGTTTCATGATGGTTAGTGAGCCAATCGTCGAGGTGGCTGACCTTGATCGAGCGTGAGGTATCATGCGGAAGTAACCATGCTGACGTTGGCTGTTGTTTAGGTTCCAAAAAACGGTTCATTGATTCCGGTACGTAGGTGGAATCTGAGAGCAAGGGAGCGTACATAGAGTGAAAGGTGCTAGTCTGAATGAACTGCCCTGAGTTTTATCCATCATGGCGTAGGAAAGACATAGAAAATCGTGAATCGTAACTGAGCTCTTTCGTAGAGCCTTTTGACGTATTTTTCTTTGAGATGGTATCATATCGAAAGGAGATCAAAAGATGAAACGTATATGGGCGTAGTTGTGGAATCGCATTCCCAATGCGTGCCTGTCATGCAGGAAAGACCCTTGAGTCTTCGAAACTGCTCAATACCTCATTAGGAGACGCCCCAGGGACAGTATATATGGTGACAACCATCCCTCGGCCATCGGAACCTACAGTAAAGTCAACATTGATTACCAAAATGTTCCATTTGAGAAACTTACGCCCATGCGGGTACTGGTGGGAGCCCCAGGGACCTGCCCGCATGCAACTTCTCAAAGCGTGATACAAGTAAGCTGATGAAATAGAGAAAGCGATCAAGGCAATTATGAGAGGCAGGTGTCCGCCAAGTCCTCCATATCTGCGGTCGTTGGTATACCGTTCCGGCTGGTGATTGTCGGGGAAAAGCACCCGAAGCCACGGTTGATTCGGACTCTGATATCCAAGTCTTCTCTGCTCCCCACCGATGCCAACCCAGCTGGTGTGATCCGAATGGTCAAATCCGAGCTGGTACCAGTCTTGACGGTTGCCTTGGTCCACGGGATACTGAGTGGCATCGTAGTTTACAGCCCAAAATCTGCCTTGATCGTGATACATTGAGCAGGCCCTGAAAACCTGAGAACCTGCCGGCGGATTGACCGAATAGGTCACATCGTGGACTGTGGTGCCGTCGAAGTAAAAAAGTTGTGATGATATGGCCACCGAGTCAGTCCCTGCAGGAGGCCTCCACAACCCACTGTTGCATACGCGCGGCGGAACTCCCTCCCTTCCCTGGATGTTGGTGATTCGAAAGTAGAAGGAGACGCTCTTCTCGGCCAATGTCAGCACTGGTACGTGGATGTCCCCGAGTGTCATACCATCTTTCCGGTCTTCGGTTTCGGTTTTGCAACCGGGAGGACTGAGGCTGGTCTGGGCAGGAGCGGCTGGAACTTCTCCGCGCGTGTTGTGACTGATCATAATGGAACCGAACCAATTTAAGCCCCATGGCTGGAGCTTGCGGCTCAAGTGGCCCTCCCTAAAGCGTCGTGGCACCATCCAGGTGCGTTACTCTAGTGATACGGACGACACGGGGATACAGAGGGGCGTGTCCCCGCACAAAATCTGTAAGCACGTCCAGATCACACCGGAAGAGGATGACGCCAGTCCGCATGCCGGACGGTCGGCTGAATGATGTCCGGGAGACCGCTGCTGTGCTGCCGTTCATGATCAAGTACAGCGCGATAAGCGCCCAATACCAGATGCTCATCGGCTTTTGTCGGATTTGAAAAAGTAAGAAGCGTAGCCGCTGACAGGGTTGGAGCCCGTGAGTAGATTGGACGTCGATGACTCGGCTGTGGACCCGGGTGTTTTCAGGGCATGGGTTCGGTGCTTGATAGTACCCACGGTATCCACCTTGATAGGTGCATGAACGTGCGCTGGGCCGCTGGTGTGCTGCAGCCGTGTGCCAGGGACTGATCAGCTGCCTCGACGAATACCAGAGTGTCGGCTCGGAGCAGGCTGTCGTGTTCGTGCATTGAGGAAAATGGCAAGTGGCGGAACGGGAGCCAGATGAGACCAGTCAGAAAATTTCCTGATTCCACCAATGCAGAAAGTGGCTAGTGGCGGCGAGCTACTGGAGCAGAGCGGAGCAGTTGCCTTAGTGGAGCGTCTTGGATCTTGCTGCGGGCGCGTGCCGCTGGTTTCTGGGCCGAGCCGAGAAATGGCGGAGGGTTGTGGATATAGGGCCAGCCAAGAGCTCTACTGTGTCCTGTGGTCCAGACCGGTGGGCCCAAAAACCTTGGACGCCTCCGAGGACCGAGAAGCATGAGACTGAGAGCAAGAGCAGGTGGAGGCTGTGGCGGCGGCAGCGTCCAGACACGGGACCAAAGCCAAAAGACGGAGCCGCATATGAACCTGCGAACGGGGCGCGATCGGCGGATTCGGCTGCTGTAATTTTCCAGTGCTTCCGTCACAGTGCTTTCGCAGTCCAGCACCGATGCAGCATGGCCGTGGCGGAAGAAACCAAGCCGTCGGGATTCGTTGCCGGTCGTAAGCGTCTCCTTCGCCGAGATGTCCGTTAGTTGAAGGTCCTTCACAGCTCAGCGGCTCATTGCTATGGGCAAACGGTGAGATTTAAGTATCTGTTCAGACAGGTGAGTTATTTCTGGACAGGCCCAGCTGATCAGACGCAGAAAGAGATGAATCTTATAGCAACCGGAAATGTGACACGTATGCAGCGTCTTAGCCGCTGCCTTCTTTCGTTGCCTTTTATTGCTCTGACCGATCCTGAGCGGGTTGCCTCCCTCTCAACCTTCCGCTCAGGACAGATGACCGAAGGAGCCCCCCACCGATTCCGATGTGCCCACTCTCCAAGCCTTCGTCGTCGGCTCCATTGGTCTTCAAAGCGCCGTCGGTGGATGCAACCTTCTTGTCGATACCCTACCCTCCTTCGCGTTCCTGGAAGGGTCAGACAAGGCTTGCAGAACCTGTGCGAGCGTTGACCTTAGCCGCCTCGGAACACAGTCCAGCATAGTTGGTTCCGGTCAAATGTCTGCTAAGAAGGCTCGCATGTATCTATGACCTGTTCAAATCGAGGTTGGCTTTCCGGCGACTGGGCGCTAATATCATCAGCAGGGGCAGACACTCCGGCTCGTGTTGATTCACCGCACATCGCCCGCTCCCGAGAACAGTTACCTCTCAAACGAACCGCAGCGATTGTTGAATCTATCTCAGATCCTCTGGTAAAGCCCGTCTGTGGCATCACGCATATGTGGGCGGAAGGAAAGGCTGCGGAAAAAGACGTCATTGGACGGGAGAATACGGAGGCTGTGGCAAAACGTCTATGTGAGGAGGGTTCTTCGATCCAACTTTCTCGTAAGTAGGCGGTTTCACAAAAGTCCGCTCGCCGACCTCAGCTAACGCAGTCGGTGATCACTAGATGGAGTACGATGGCGGGAAGACCGCCCGGTGCAGCATCTTCAGAGCGACCGCAAAGGCACAGGACACTTCATGGCTGTCCACGTCTCAATCGGCAGGGACGACCGCACGTTTCGACGGGCCGCGTATGAATTGTAGAGAGAGCCTCTCACAACGTCCTACTATTAGACGCTCCTTCGCAAGCGACGGCCGTATGTCTCTGAGGCGCGAGTAGTCGAGTTTCTGTCACATCCTGGGCTTGTAATTCCGAGTTGCATTTCAGGATAATCTTCCGTCAATGCCGACGATTGGCCCTTCGGATACGGGACAACACGAAAGCTTCCCCCCCCCCCCCCCCCC